>JAVQJL010018871.1:0-65092 GCA_036024295.1 Nannoperca obscura | reverse complement strand
TTTTTTTTTAAATATAAAATACACCACACCGCCCTCTGTACTTTGTTCTCTGCGGTGTTCCTATTTTTTTTTTTTCCTCTTGTCCGTTTTCCCCCCCCCCCCCCCCCCCCCCCCCGTATGTTTCCCTCCCAGTCTTCTTCTTCTCAGGAGTTATTGCACCAGTTGCCCTTCCAGCCCACGCAAGATGATCTCCACTTCCTGTTCAAACATTTCCGCAGCACGGAGAGTGTGGCAGACGAAGAAGGAGCGCACCCCCCGCCACCTGTCAGGCTCCGCTCACGCAGTCTCAGGTAGCTTGGAACTATACAGTGCAGATGTGTGGGCTGCATGTTTTTGTTGCACAAACATTTATGTAACACTGCACTCCACTGGGAATGTTATTTCATTAGTTTGATTTGAATGAGTGGGACCAAAGAGCCACACCCCTCCTGGCTGATGTTGTAGGTTCATGTTAAAATGAAAGGGCAAGTTGGGCAAGAAGATGATGTCATGAGCCCTAAAGTCAACCACTGCTTAAATTATTAATGTTAATTTATGAAACAATAAATGTCATATATTACATAACAGTATTAAAATAAGAAGCGTGATTACACTGCAAAAGTGCCAAATTTAAGTATGTCAGTATGCTACATGTGTTTGTCCCACAATGCAGTGCACAACAGAAATGGAAGAAATGGAGGAGCTATTCACAGCTAGTAAAATTTAAACCACAGCCTCATACTTAAGTTAGTGTGGCCAAAATTCAGCCAATCCCTGCTGCGATAGCTGGGTTGGTTTGCTAGTTAGCCAAGCTAACTTTTCTAGTTTAAACAACTCATAGGCTATAATAGGTACCTGAGAAGCTAACCTGTTGAATGCCCTAAGTGTGAATGAAAGAGGAGAAAAAAGTCATGACTGCCTTGTGTATTTTTTGTTATTGAACCATAGTTTCTTCTCTGCCATTAGACTTTCCCAGTTAGCTAACATTGAGTATTAGTGGCGGACACCCTGCCTCCTATACACTTTATCTCTATTACACAGCTGCTCACCCAAACATTGATTTGGTCAACAGTCCACCGTAAAAAGCCTGCAGTTTGCATCAGCATGCTACTTAGTAGCAGAGCTGTAAACATAAAGATTGCATAAGATTGCTGCTCAGCCTCAAACTGTAAGCCTAATCTTCCTTAACGTCCCTCATGTATAATTATAAATAATGAAATACTGTCTGGGAGGATTTGAGTATGGTGGGACAGTTATTTTATGTGGTTCTGAAAAAAAGCCTCTGTGCTGGTTTGGTTAGTAGTTATCCCCTGGATTAGAACATAGCATAATTTAGCATTGCTGCTCTCATTTAACACTTTAAACAAGCCCTCTAAATAGCTGTAGTGGTGGGGAGTTTAGAGGTTGCTGGAGACTTTTATAATGTGCTGTGGAGGGTGTTGGCAACGTCTTGATGTGGTTGTTTTCCCCTGTGACAAGTCCCTGCCCATGCCACATACTCTGAGAAGGTTCTAGATCCTCTCTAGATGTGTCCACTCCTCTAGATATACAGCAGTAGATGTTTTCTGCGTAAAGGGAAGAAGTCACAGTCAAGACTTAAGAATAAGACGGTCTTAAGGACATCTTAATACATTGGGTTTCTAATTTAAAGTTTAATGAGAACATGTGAAATGGTCCATTATATGGCCAAGTCAGAATTTTGTAATGCTGTTTCTGGTTTGGTTCTAAAATTGATACACAGCAGAGATACTTATGCATCCAGCAAAGAAGCATTTTCTTTCAGACAAGTTTGAAAAGGAGATTCCACAAACCCTCTAGCAATTTCATCAGAGAGAAAACCCCAGCAGGTGATTGGTCAGCCAAACTGTTGTAGTTTGTAGTTCATTAAATCAATGTAACTGATGTATGTAATGCAATCAAAAACTCATCTAAATTACTGCACGTATTGACTATGGAGATAGATGACTGACAAGTGTCTGTGTTGATCTAAAATAGCTCCGCAGGGTGTGGAAAGCATTTCTTATCTAAAATAGTTCCCAAGGGGTTAACTGTTGCTATTGCCCTCAAATAGTTGCAGTTTCTGAAACTGCAACTGTTGTGGTTACCCAGAAATAGTAAAGGGCATGCTACATGTTCATATTGTTATTTGCAGTATGTGACGTATAGGGGCACACAGGGGGGCTATTTTGAACATTTGTGATGACAGTGCATTGATTTGTAATGTGTGTGGACAGTTTTAAAGGTGCCCTATCGTAACTGAAGCCCTGTGCACACAACAGATGTGGTCACGGATACAGCAGATGAGAACCTGATCTCAGTCACAATAATATCATTTTCACACGTGCTGTGTTTATGAGCCGGGGTGGCAGTAAACACGTTCAAAGATTTGCAATATACTTGTAAAAAATGTGTCGAGTTTGTGTAGCTTTAATGAGACAGTTTTTGAGATTTACGTTGTTTTCCAGCTTCAATTTATTGGTGGTGTTGATTTGAAAAGAGCTGTAATATAAGCCTCTCTCATCTATCACTCCTCCATCCCCTGATCATTTTGCAAATTCATTCTATTGTTTTTATGTGATTCAAATGTAGCATCCATGAGTTATTATCTGTATCTGTGCAAAAAAATATGAACTGTCTTGATTATTCTGTTTTTCTCTTTAACCTGGTTCTCATCCAGCCCTGGACGGACCTGTGGAACGTTTGACAATGAAATTGTCATGATGAATCATGTCTACAAAGAGCGCTTTCCTAAGGTACAGTTAATGCTTTTCTTGTCTTGTGAAAAGACAATCTACAAACGTGTGCATGAGAAGGAGATTTTAACGCTGCTGGCAAAGTCAAAATCTTCACCGTCACCTGTGGGGACCAACTTTAAAGAAATCGTTAATAAAATACTGCTGTCACAGTTTTAAATGAAGTCTTCCATCTTGGTTGTTTCCCAGGCGACAGCCCAGATGGAGGGTCAGCTGCTCGACATCATTGCAGAGTGTTCCCCGGGCACTGCGCTGCCCCTGGCTGATGGTGTGCTGGGATTCATTCAGCACCAGCTGGTGGAGCTCGCCAGAGACTGTCTGGACAAGTCCCAGAAAGGCCTGGTCACCTCCAGGTACTTTGTGGAGCTGCAGGAGAAACTGGAGAAGCTGCTGCATGAGGTGAGTGTTTCTCATCTTTAAAAAATGGTTTTCCATTTTATTTTTAGAATAGTTTGTTCTCTTATTTTGGGGGGGGGGGTTATTATTCAGCCAAGCTGTTCAACTGTTGAGCCAGTGTTTGTTCCTTCTAAGACATCATTCGTGGATTTGTGATTGTTGGGAGCTCAGATTGCCCTCTGGGACATTGCAAGCTGTACTGTAGCGTCACTGGGAACATTGAATTGAAATTGCCTGTTTGATTGGTCCATTCAGTCCTGATTCCGTAATTATGGTGTGCTTTTATATTATTATATTGATCTGTGCTGTGGTCAAGTGTTTGATTATATAATAATTTATTACGTAACCTTTCCAGCAAACGTTGCCTTCTGCAAAACAGATTACAGCCTCTGCTGCAGAATCACACCCCGAATGACTTTTTTTACTCAGTTGGATAATTGGATAATTGAACACAAAGTACATGGTTTTAATATTGGTGCCACAGTTGGTCCAATCGATGCGTTGCTTTCTTGTGTTCATTCAGTCTCCTGCTAGCTTGTCCTACAGTACATCGGGGATAGACATTATTTTGTCTATAATTTCCACCGAAGCCACATTTCTGCAATTATTCTTTCATCTTGCCACGAGAAACATTTTCCAGCTTAGAAAGAGGTTATTTAAAGCAAATGGTCCCTGCTGCCTGTCACATGTTAAAATGTGCTTGCTGGTTGGTCTCTGGAATTATAATTGCCATTTTCTAAAGCTGTTTTTCTTTAAGTCTTTTGGAAGATCACACCTTTTTTTAAAACAAATCTTGTAACAGGTTTGACAGGGTAAGACACAGAGCCTGCTACAAAACTGTTACAGCTGACTAACCTGAGCTCTGACTGATAACTCTTTGAACCTGCTGTTTGACCAAGGCAAGGCAGATTTACACCAAGATATGGAGACAATGGACGTTAATAAAAGTGTTTTCTATTATTTATAAATTGGCAACGAAAAGAAATTAGTATTGATGCAAGACATTGAAATATCAGCCCTGATCCACTGAATCACCAACAGCTACTGTAAGAAGATGAAATTGATGAGAGCCAGACAAAAGTGCAGACTGCCTTTGTGCTGCCTCATGGCTTCTGCCAATTGAATTAAGTCGCAATACTAATCCATCACCCTATGTCCTTTCATGATCAGGCGTATGAGCGTTCAGAGAGCGAGGAGGTGACCATCATCACCAAACTGGTCAAGAAGATTCTCATCATCATCTCCAGGCCCGCCAGGCTCCTGGAGTGTCTGGTAAGACTCACTGGCAGACAACAGTAGTGATCCGGAGTGACACAATATCAACATGATGCTTCCCAGCTGAGAGCCTTGAACATAATATGTCCAGACTGATACATTGATGATATGGTGTAGTAATGATAGCTTTAGCAGAAATAATAACACAGACGCAGGTTTACTTTGCTGGACAGGATGATGTTTTGAATTGTAGTCCTTTTTACAAGTTGTTTAATATTGACAGTAGGTGTGTAGCGGATAATTGTAGTTCACAAATCCTAAAATTAACTCAAATATTCATCTCATTCGTCCTATAAGTCAAGGAGAAACAGGCCAGATTCACTTTTTCAATGAATTTCTTATTTTCCTGCTGTGTAGTTTTCAACTTTTCTGTGTATAGGGGACTGTGTGTTTCTCATGCAACACTTTCCTGCACTATTGTAGTATATTGTTTTTGTAGCTAGGTCCTTTTTTGTGGACTTATATAAAAAGCAATGAAACCACAACATGTCTTTTATTTCTTTTCTTCAGGAGTTTGATCCAGAGGAGTTTTACCAACGTTTGGAGGTTGCGGAGGGTCAAGCCAAGGTGGGCCAGGGCATCAAGACCGACATTCCCAGATACATCATCAGCCAGCTTGGCCTCACCAGGGATCCCTTGGAAGGTCTACTTATCGTTCTATTTAAGCTTTTTTTTAAGATAATCACACCACTGCAAGTTTTGACTGGGTGTGCATGACATGGATATCATTATTGCCGTAATTAATCAGAGCATAGTCTCCATCAATGTTATCATTTTAATGCCATTTAAGTATTCAACTATTGCTCATCACATGGTAAGGAGTGGATGTCCTGTTCCTTCCACTGAGTCAACCGAGTCTTTGATCAATTTGATGTGAACATTAAAAATACTACCTCTACAGAATGACACGTCAGTACAGTTTTGCCTTCCACAATGATATTGAAAGCGTAAAGCATAGTATGATTGAATTGAAAAACCCTAAATTAGTTAACAGAACTGAGACGACGTAAGCTTGTTTTAGTAAAAAAGCATAACCAAAAAATATGCTTTGGCGACAGTGATGGTTGTAATTTTGTAAAGCATCATTAGACTCATAACAGTACTCATTGTCCTCACCAGTGTTCATTTAAGCTGAATGGAGTTTGATCTGTGTGTCTGCCGCTGTTACAGAGATGGTCCATTTGGAGCAGACGAGTCCAAGTCAGAGAGCTTCCAGCAGAGACTCTGATGACACTGGAGAGGCAACACCTATACAGGTATAAGCTCAAATTTAACAAATAGTAGTTTAAAAAAGTAAAATGAAGTGCAATGGGACAGAATAAACGGTGGGGCCAGTAATGTCAAAGGCAAACTATAAAATAAATAGAGCTAAGCACCACTTGAAGGGGTTGCTTGGATAGATACAGTTTAAGTACTGAACAAAACATTTGTTAATACATGTAGACAAAACCTCTTTACATTATCAGAATGAAATAATGCAGCAACTTAACTTCCTGTAATTTTCCTTCTGTTTTTTTGGATGTATGTGATTCAGAGCCGAGCAGCCTGCACCCCTCCTCGTAGGAAACCACTGGAGAGCGATTTTGAGACCATCAAGCTCATTAGCAACGGCGCCTATGGGTGAGTAAGACAGACTCCTTTGTTTGTGTTCGACTGACTCAGTCTCTTTGTGGACACCACAGAGAGCCCAATAAAAGCGGAAAAGAAACTAAAATGAGAACGTGTTTTTGTAGTATTTTTGTGTTTACACTTAGAATGTGTCTGGGCAATTTCATTTCAAGTCTGAACTGATGTTTACTAGTAAGTGATGCGTATGTTTTATCTTTTTTTCCTGCCTTCTTTTCATTGAAAAAAAATCTTTCAATTAATCTCCTTCTGTACCTGTCATTCCCTCAAACACGGCTATCCCTGTTGGTCCTGTAAATTTCCTTCTTTCTCTTCTTTTGCCCTCTTCCCATGATCTCCTGCCATGCAGGGCTGTATTTATGGTACGTCACAAGGAGACCCGTCAACGTTTCGCCATGAAGAAGATCAACCGTCAGAACTTGATCCTTAGGAATCAAATCCAGCAGGTGTTTGTGGAGCGAGACATCCTGACCTTTGCTGAAAACCCTTTTGTGGTCTCTATGTTCTGCTCTTTTGAGACGCGGAGGCACCTCTGCATGGTCATGGAGTATGTGGAAGGTAAGGTTGGTTAGAACTGCCCATGCATACACCTTAAGGTGATCCTTTTATTAAATGTTTATTTGCCAGGAATGTGGCACACAAAACTTTATTTTATGAACTTCTTTGGTAATCAAAGTTTTCTTTGTAGCCTTTAAATGCCCACCCACTGCAAACACAAAAGACACATTGTCACAGGCATTCAGAAGGCCTAAACAAAGCATCTGACTGTCTTTACTGTCTTTTCTTTTAAGGTGGAGATTGTGCCAACCTGTTGAAGAACATTGGTCCTCTGCCCGTGGACATGACACGGTTGTATTTTGCAGAGACCGTCCTGGCTCTAGAGTACCTGCACAACTACGGCATCGTACACAGAGACCTCAAGCCAGACAAGTGAGTCTTCATTTCACATTTTTCATTTTGTTCCATCTCTACTTTCAGGCAGCACCTAATTTAATTTTCAAACTTGCCGTCATCTTTAAAGACTGGCAATTATTTTGGAGCTGGAACAGAATTTTCTGAAATGTTCTGCCTGATTTCTTTTACTGAGCCTGAGGTCTATGATATATGTTTTGGGATTAGTGTCATGAAACATTTCTGTTTCCTTCTTCTGCAGTTTGTTAATTACCTCCATGGGACACATTAAGCTGACAGACTTTGGGCTATCGAAGATCGGTCTAATGAACATGACCACCAACCTGTATGAAGGACATATTGAGAAGGACACCAGAGAGTTCATTGACAAACAGGTTTGCATCCTCATCTCGTCTTCTCTTCATCTCGTCTGTTGTGTTTATGACCATAACTAACATCAAGCTTTGCCTGTTTTTCCTCTCTACAGGTGTGTGGTACTCCGGAGTACATTGCTCCAGAGGTGATCCTGAGGCAGGGCTACGGGAAGCCAGTAGACTGGTGGGCTATGGGCATCATCCTTTATGAGTTCTTAGTGGGCTGTGTGCCTTTCTTTGGCGACACACCAGAACAGCTCTTTGGTCAGGTGGTCAACGGTAAGAGATCCCTGAGTTCAGTGCATTGTTACAGAGTTTTGCTTATTTTAGTTTTATTGAGGTTATTGGTCATCACCTCAAGTTTGTGCAATGTGCTTCTTTGTCCAGATGATATCATCTGGCCAGACGGGGAGGACGCTCTGCCAGCTGATGCCCAGGACCTTATCACCAGGCTGCTGAGACAGAGCCCTCTGGAGCGTCTGGGAACAGGTCAGTGGCAGTTTGACTGATGATGACTGGGTGAACAAGGCCCTCTGGTGTATAACCAGGTTCCAGGTTGCCCAGACAGCATTGTGACCTTCAACTGGCCAGCAGATTTTCTTGTCACCTTTACTCGTTCAGTTTTGTTGTCATTTTAAAAGAAGTTCTCACAATAAAAGGAGATATTAGGGTATCAGGGGAGACACTTGTTCACAAATTGGCTGAGGAGTAGCTGTGATCCTGGTCCAAGATTGGCAGATATGCAAGCCAAACCTGATTTGATTACCTTTTTTTAAAAACTTTTTTTTTAAAACTTTCTCCAGGTGGAACTACTGAGGTGAAGATGCACATGTTCTTCCTGGGTCTGGACTGGAACGGCCTCCTGAGGCAGAAAGCTGAATTCATACCTCAACTAGAAACTGAGGACGACACCAGTTACTTTGACAGTATGTGGCTCGACCGGCTCGATTTATGGGCCGATACACACAGTGCCTTTTATGGTCTAGTGTGGACATGCCTAATGGATCTCTGCCAGACCCTTCACAGCTTTGTTAGAAACACAGGAGGGTGCACTGCTACTACTTATTACATTATTTAATGCACTGTCATTGTGTTTCCTGCAGCCCGATCAGAGCGCTACTGTCACCTGGGCTCAGATGACGATGATGAAACCAACGATGATGAATCATCTCTGGAGCTTCGACAGTTCTCCTCTGTGGCCCACCGCTTCAGCAAGGTACCTGTAACTGCTCTGCTTATCTGTCTCAAACGTAAACTCTTTGATAGAATCAAAGAACTCTCTGAGAAGACCATCCTCCAGATCTCTTGGTTAAATGTCAGTGCTACCCATTTCCTTCTTAAACTCTAGGTGTACAGCAGCACAGAGCACCTGTCCACCTCCACGCCGTCCAACCAGAGCCTATCGTCATCCGAGCGAAGCCACAGCGAGGAGAAGGAGGAGCGATGGGAGGGCAGGGGAGTCCTCTCTCCCGGCAATGGACACAAACACTTGGCTAGTGGAGACAGAAGGGCAGATGGACACAGGGGGAGGTGAGAGAGTGATGTCCTTATTATGAGAGGAACAAAATGGCAGAGTTGTTAGCCATAAATGCTGATTTGGAAGTGTAATATTCCCTCTTATTAAATATGAAGCACTTTTATATACCTTATTATTTATTTTTTTTAGATATTGAAAATTGTCTTTTGGAATAAAACTATATATAAGAAGTCATTCTAAATGATCAGACGTGATCCTTTCTATATGGAGTTTGTATGCAACTTTGGAGCCTTTCACATTGCTCTTAGGTGTGAAAGGCAGTGTCAGGTTTCCTGCTGTCTATTCAGTGCATGCTGGGAAAGGCTCCACGTCACCCTATGACCCTGAATGGAGTTAACTGTTACGACTGACATGACCTCTACTGACAGAACTGTGATGTTTTAGCAGCATTTAAAAATAATGAACAGTAACTACATGGGAAGGTGTTTCTTCAAAATGAATATAACCAAATAACCTCTGGTTGAGGAACATAACTGAACTAATTTGAGTAAATGTGAATTTATGGATGATAAAAAATCCATAGTTGCTAATATCACAGGGAAATGCTTGTTATACATCAATACATTAATTGCCCAAATTCTTATCCTAGGTTTGAATGAAATCCCGCATGTTTACTGTGTTTTCCCTCGTAGTCTGCGTCCTCGGGCTTCGTCCAGCTCCTCCCAGTCAGAGCGCAGCGCCAGCCCACTGGTGATGAACAGCACGCAGAGCCTCGACATCATGCCTCGCTTCGCCATCTCTGCCGAGGAGGAAGGTAAGACTGTCAAACTCAGATGTCTGTACGTTCTCTTGTCCTGTTATATCCTCCTGGGACCCGAGGAAAACCAGTCTCTTCCAATTTTCTTTTATGAACAAAATGTCCACTGTGGAGGACACAAGTCAATGGGCCGGTGTCTCAGGAGGATATTGCAACAATGAAACAGCAGTGCTGACACTCCGTACCTTCTGATTCTAGACGGGATGGTGTCCAACCTGCGGCGCATTCGGCTCCGGAGCAACAGCACAGGCACCAGGCCGTCCTTCCGAAGAGGGGCGTCCAGACGCATCGCCCACCAGCTGGAGACCCCAGAGAAGCCCAGATCTCCAGCTGGCAAAGTCCCCAAGTCTGCCTCCGTCTCTGGCCTGTCCCTCATCATCACCCCAGGTAGATTGGATGATAATAATATGAACAACATAAAAAAAAAACAACCTAGTTCCCATTTAAGCTGGTATGGATTCAGTTGCTTGATCAAATTCCAGCCATGATCATGTTTTTTACAGGTACCACTGTAAACTGTGTATACTATCGGAGACTATTTGTGTGTTTACAGTGCCCTCTACAGCCTGATGCTGTGTAATTTACACAATAAACACACAAACAATAAATACTGTGGCCAAGATCAGAATAATGTCATGGGACTTATTAAGATTTTTTCCCATCCCTTATTTGTATGGAAAATATCAGTCAGAAGAACATACAATCGTCTGATGATCTTTCTAATCGACTTCTCCTCCTGATTCAGATGACTCGGCAGCTCCTCCTACGAGCCCCAAATCGTCCTTGTCTCTATCGTCCAACCCCTCGTCCAGAGACTCGTCCCCCAGCCGGGACCTCTCTGTCAGCATCAGCTGCCTGCGGCCTCCTGTGGTCATCCACAGCTCTGGGAAGAGATTTGGCTTTGCGCTGCGAGCTATCAGAGTCTACATGGGAGACAGTGACGTCTACACTGTTCACCACATGGTCTGGGTATGTGTCCTCGTCTCAGGTGTAGCTGATGGTGTTAATCATGTGTGCAGATATTCTGTATATTTTAACACAGTGTTAGAATGAAATAGGAGCATGGAGACATAGAGACTCAATCAACTCTGTATATTTTTGTTTTTATGTATGCTTTTTGACTTGTCTAATGATGTGCACGATGTTCTTATTTATCATTTCTTTCACTGAGTAAGTAAACCAGAAACATCAGTTGTAATAATTACATAACGTGAAACATTGTCAGAAACGCGGATTAGATGGTTGCTTGACCAATGTTCAGAGGTTGTGTGTGTTTGTGTCCACAGTGTGTTGAGGATGGCAGCCCAGCACTTGAGGCAGGATTGAGGGCTGGTGACCTCATCACTCATGTCAATGGGGAGTCAGTTCAGGGACTCGTCCACACTGAGGTGGTGGAGCTGCTGCTCAAGGTACAAGAATAATTTTGAATATTATTATTTTCTTCTGCACAAATATTATGGATTTTGAGGATCGCTGAAGTCTTAATGTACTACCGAGTTTACTGCATGCTCACCGTGATAACATATCATTTTTTGACTCTGTATAAATTGGTGTTTATGTTAATGATCTGTTTTCAACAGAGTGGCAACAGGGTGACCCTGCAGACTACTGCACTAGAAAACACTTCTATCAAGGTGGGCCCTGCCAGAAAGGTGAGCTGCAAGGCCAAGATGGCCCGGCGCAGCAAGAAGAGCAAGAGGAAGGACGGACAGGACAGGTACATGAGAAGAGAATGAGGAAGTCATATCTGCAGCATTACTGTTTGACATTTAAAACTCCTGTCTGAAGCTTTACTATTGGATGCATTCGACTAAAATTGCACCTATTTCTTGCTTGACCTTAAATGGCTCATTCATGAATGAAAAGAGAGAGATTCACTAATTAGTAAGTAAGCAGAGTTTGGTATAGCAACTTTCACAGAGCAAGATCACAAAGTGCTTCACAAAAGTACAATTGTTAAAAATAAGACCATAAAAACAGTAAAAAGATACAAGGAGTAAAACATAAGCAGCAACAGACCTTACAAAGACACACAAATTACAACCCCCAAACACCTTTTGGTAACCAGTAAGCCCTGGCCAGAAGACCTAAGTGACCCACTGGTGGTGTAAGGGTGGAGCAGGTCAGAGACCGTGCAGAGCTCTGTCCGTGAAAACTAGAACTTTTTAAAATGAAGCCAATGAAGCTTTGATCAGAATTGCAATAATATGAATACAAATTAAATGGATCTTAGTTTCTGGAGGTTGTTTGTGTTGTGTTTTACCTCTAGTCCTTAATTTTGGCTCATTGAGAGAGAGAGAGGGAGAGAGAGAGCGTGAGTCTTTGTAGCACGGATAAAGTTAAAGCAAAGAACAATGTTGTAGACAAAACACACCTGACACCTCTTTCCCCTTGCGCAGCCGACGCCGTAGCATCTTGAAGAAGTTGTCTAAGCATACACCTCCTCCACCCATGCAGAGCAGTCGCAGCTTCTCTTCAGGTTTCCACCAGTCATCTAGCGACAGCCTCTCGGGCTCCCCCACGCAGAGTCTCTCTCCTGGGCCTTCTACTCCTTGTCGTTCCCCTGCTCCTGATCACTCCGGAGGTGAGCGAGGATTCCGTGGATCTCTTGCATTCCACAAAAGCTGTTTGTGTTCGTCTCTTTGTAAAAACAATATCTGCTTATGCTAAACGGTTTCATTTCTTTCTCTTTCTGTCAGATTCAAGTTCTTCTCCTTGCTCCAGCTCCCCTAACTCGCCCGTACCCCAGGCCCGTCCCAGTTCCCTACATGTCTTGGGTCGCTACAACAAAGCTGGCCGCTGCAAGTCCACCACCAGTATCCCTCCTTCTCCACTGGCCTGCATCCCACCTCCTCAGCCCCTCTCTCCCCAGTGCTCCCCTTCCTGCCTCCCGAGTCACCCCAAATGCCTACAGGGTTTCCATGGCAAGACATTGTCCCCTCCCACTATCACTCGGCATTCTGTGCGTCCCCGCAGTGCTGAACCGCCGCGCTCGCCGCTCCTTAAGAGGGTCCAGTCAGCAGAGAAGCTCACAGGGGACAAGATGACAGGGGGATACCACGGTGATAGGAAGGCCTACAGCACCCGCCGCCACACCATGGAGGTGCCTCTGTCTGAGGGGGAGGGGCTGGAGGACAGGGGGGGAGACACCGCCACCGGGTTCGTCTGTGTTGGTGAGCACGGCCGCCAGGGGCTGTACATAGCAGGGCAGAGAGGCCACCAGGACATGGCCAGTGGAGGCAGCGAGCACCACCGCACCTCCGCCTCACCCCAACACCGCGGTGGCAACCACCACTCCAAAGAGGTGGTGGTGATGAGGAAGCTGGCTCTGTCGGAGCGGAGGGACTCCTTCAAGAAGCAGGAGGCCGTGCAGGAAGTGAGCTTCGACGATTTGGAGGAGAAAGAGGCGACACCGAGCCCAACGCTTCCTGTCACGCAGCCGAAGGCGTTCCAGGCGTCCTGGATGAACTCAGCCCAGTCAGAATCGAGTGTGAAGCTGGAAGGAAGAGGATCACAGGGTACAACAACACAGCAGAAAGCCAAGTCAAAAGACAAAGGAGGGTTTTAGTTTTGTCACTTTGAGAAGAGTCTCACTCAGGAGGAGACTGGAAAGTGAAAATAAGACCTGCTACTGTACTTACATTTCAAGGCCTTGCATGTGTGTCCAGAAAACTGTGACCAAGTCCCAAATCATCACAAGCAACTGCTTAAATACGGAAGAGCAAATTAACATGGAAAATTCTCAGTAATATATGCATCCTGCAACACTCTTAGAATAATGACTGCCAAGCTATGTTTACTTCCTAGTTGCTTGTTTTTCTCTTGGTTCTCAAATCACTGTGGCACCTGCTGTAACTGATGTATTTTGTAAATATTTTTTGTTCAAATGAAGAAACTTTATAACTTTTTTTGGGGGGGTTGCCGAAAATGCCTCGGATGCTTCAGCTGTTCTTATTTTAAGAATTGCACAAAAGAAAAGCCAGAGAATTCTCCGTGTGGTTTTACAGTAGGTGCAGAAATACATCAGATGATATTGTACCATGTTTTTTTATACCCCAATGCCTGTGTAGAACTGGGTGTTGTGATCAGATTGGGTCTTTGAATCAAAAGTTAGTGTTTGTCCTGCAACATATAATGAATTATAGAACTGCAGGAGATATTCTGTGCTGCCTCTCAGAAGAAATCTATCACACGGATTGTGACGGTGACCATTTGGACTCATCGATCGCCAACGCAGGCCTTTTAAAAGGACAAAAAATATCAACATCTCAATACGTGGAAGCCTAGCTGTTGTGCCAAAGCATGGTTTAGCCATAGGAACCATTTAAAAAGAGGTACTGTAGTTGTACATAAGAAGCTTCATGCATGCATGAGCTCTACTTCCACTTGCTGTCCTGTAAAAAAAAAAAAAAGGAGTGAGTGAATGCTGACTCTCTAGCAGTGGTTTAAATCATAACCTGATCAACATACAGGTGTGTAGATAAAGCTCCTGTCTCTGTCCACTAATACCTTGTTGAGTTTGAATGAAGCCTCCGTCCAGCTCCTTACAAACCTAGTCTAGCTGAAGTGTTTGCACAAGTTGTAGTAGCCGTATAACAGTTAGAGCACATTTATATTTCAGGATGATCTCCTACTCTGTGGGATTCAGTAATTGTACAGTGGATGCAACAAATAAAACTGGCTCCCATGGCTGTTTTTATTTTTAATGTGTGTTTATGAATGAATGTTTACATTTTAGTGCAAATATGTATGTGGACTTTTGTTAAATTATTGTGGGGGAAAAAATGAATGACAGGGAATTCAACCAGAGAGGGATGAGTGGATGAAGGAATGAGTAAAGGTGATTTCCTTTTTGTATATTTTGATATGGAAACAATTGCAGTACTAATAACCTATGCTGTTGATGTATATTGTATAAACAATGGTGGACCTTATAACAGCTGTTGGTGGTGTTTTTTGAAAGTGACCTTGTAAGGTTGGAAGGACTCGGATACATTGTGTAATGTCACTTATGCGGCAGGGTCTTGATCTCATGGTGTGATCGAGCTCTAAGGATTGTACATGCTTCACATCTCAGTATAATATTCCCACAATCTTACATTTTTATTTTATTTTTTACTTGGAAGTTTTTAATCTCATCAAATGGGCCTTCTGAAACTGTTTGGATCAGGAAGCAAAGGCTTCCAGTCTTATTTTAGATTAATTTGTCACACTGAATAAACTTTTTGTCCTGTCTTCTAATTTTTATGAAGGTTGACATTTGTGTTTTGCAGAGTTGAGAAAGCCAGAATTTATAATGGAAGTTTAGCATATACTCCTTGAACAGTGGTTATAGATTGTGGAGTTTGAAACTAGAAGTTTGTTTGTTGTAAAATTTGCGTCTGTGTGGAATTTATCACTTAACATCTGATGCAATATACGTCCTGGTATGTTCGGATTTGATCTTTCGAATTTGTACCAAACCATCTTATCTCTTGACTTTAAGATCTGTCGTCATGTTATATTTTTTCAAAACGAGTTAATTTTGTGGAGCTCTCAGCAGCAGTCCACACCCACGGTTAACATCACGCATAAAAATGAAGCATCCCAATTACTTTTCGTGTGTGTGTGTCAGAGAGAGACAAACTCCATGTCTTTGCACGGGTGCTCAACTGTCATTCTCCATATTTTCCGCACTTGTGTTTGTGTGTTAAAGTTGTTGCTCCCCATCTGACCCATTGTCACCCAAATGACAAACTGGCCTTTGTGAAATTCCTACCATGTGGGTATCTGATGCAGACCGGTGAGACATTGTATGTTGTTGTTTTTTTTATTGTCTTAACAGTGCTTGAAATAAAAGAATTGCAAAAGGACTACAAAGTCCAGGACTACAACATGGTTGTACTTGTCATTTGTCCCTCATACAACAATATTAGCACCATTTGTTTGTGGCACCATAAATAATCATAGTATTTTTCTGGTGTAGTGGTGGTCAAGTATGGCACTAACACTGATCAACACACACACATATATATATATACATATACTACAATAGTGATTACTGTGTGTAGAAATAATACATCAAGTATGGTAAATATTTGACTCCCTCTGAATAGTACACAGATAAAATCAAGGTTTTGTCATTGTACCGTTTTCTCGAATTAAATCTAAACCAGTCATACAGCTAGAAATGTACGAGGAAGTAGATCAGCTGGAGAAAAGTTGAAGCTTTGAGAAACGTAAGATGTTGATGGTTAAAAAAGGGACTGAAGCTCAGTATGAGAAGATGTCCCTATGTAACCCAACATGGGATCAGACACGGATTTATCGTGTGGTTGAGCACTTTTCCTTTTTCATAAGAACAGGACTCTTTGCAATAAAAGAGAGCTTAAAGTATACGGTTGTGGGGGGAAGCAGCCTTACAGCTTAAGATTGTCAGGTTCAAATTTCCATTAAGGGCCGAAGCCAATAGGTGACCGCTCACTAATCGCTCGGACGTTTCCGCTCGGCTTCGTCACTTTCCGCGCTCTTCATATTAGTTCCCACGCACTCTCCTTCTCCCTGCGCCGTGCTGAGCTGGAAAATGGCTGTGTAAAGGGAGCAGGGAGTCATGAACGGGAAAAGAAAGAAAGAGCGAGAGAAAGAAGGCGAAGCAATAAGTGAACAGAGGGTTTGCTAGACTTTTAATGCATACCGAGAAACTATCGTGCGCAGATACGGCACTACAGACTGTGTCTGCCACTTTGAAGTGTTAAAGCGCCGCGGCCAAAAGTGAGAAGAGTCAAGAAATACCCGCGGGTGAGTTTTTCCAAGTTATTGCACATTTCCAGTACAGCAAGACAGGCAGCAGCCACTGTACTGGAAAATGGTGGAAGCGCTGCAAGTGTGCTTAGTTAGCGAACACAACTTCGTGCTGTTGACTTGTGTGCCCTCGTTTTAAAGTTTCAACACGAGTTTTTTCATGTTTATTTGATTTCGTGTATACGTTGTGCTAAACTGCAATATTTATTCGTGCAGCATGTTGCTCGGCGCTCGCGCTTGTCGACAGTTGACGTGTATCTGAGGCTGAGTCCGTTAAGTTACTGTAACTAACATTTCATTTTTATATCTAGCTGCCTTAGAGATGAATTATTTTGTTGCTTTTGAGTTTGTTGTTTATTCTGGATAAACTCTGAGCGTGTGGTAAAGAGGACTTTTAAGCTAGCGAGGACCTCTTAAAGTTGTCAATTTATGCAGAATTTAAACCTCCGAGTTTAGAGCTGTTGCAGTTTTAGCTAAATGCTAAAATTCAAACATTTTACAGGTTGCCAATATTGGAAAGGTTATACTGCAAGACCTTTACACAACAAATAAGTCACACTTTGCAGTGGAGTCCGTGTCTATAACACTGGTAGTATTACAGTACAACCGTGCATTTACGTTGACTGCAGACTAAAGGAGGCCATGCAGTGTGGAGGCCTAACTCAGCTGAAGGCCTGGCATGATGTGTGTGTTACATCCCTGGTTAAAGGATTTGGCATGCATCAAGGAGTTAATGGAAATTGTGCCACTTGCATAATAAGACAAGCCATTCAACTGTGTGGAGACCCCCCCCCCCCCCCCTCTTGCAATTACTGAATCCAGAATTATGCAACCAAATGTCAATCCTCCATTACACTGGTTATCATTGTGAAGCATGCCTTGTGGCAAAGCCTTCATTCTTCTTCTAAATGTCTTAAAATGCTCTGAATGACTGGCAGGGCTTGTTTCGTTAAAACTTCCAAAAAGGAGCGGCGCTTCTCAAAATGCCAAATGTCACTTCTCACCGGGGCTGAATAAAATGTAAGCTGACTTCAAGTTCCACCAGACGCAGTCCAGCTGTGGTTATTTTAGTTATATGTGCTTCAGCCGGGGGACCCAGTTAAACTGAAATGGTGTTATTTGATGAAAATAGCAACAGAATACGGCTTTAAGGACAGTTTAGACGTAGTGCCACTGGAGATGCTGCAGACTCTTGCTGGGATTCGTACCCAAGAAAAAAGAAACATCTGAATAGAACGGTTTTCTGAACTCTGCAGGGAGATAACTGAGCTGGTTTGGACGTCACCTTCATGGACACAACACAGTGGGTACAAATCTTGTTGGTCACTTGTGATACACTTTTTGTAAACCTCTGTCCTGGATGTGACCAAGTGCTGACAGGAGTTGGGAACACATCACTGACTTATTGAATGTCAGCTTTTTCCTACGATCCAGGGACAAAATTCAGATCGTAAAACATTTTTATAGCATCAGAAGTGACAGACTGAAAGCCAGACAAAATTTCCAGCAAGTTAAATCTTTTTTTTATGTAGCTGCCACTTCATTTGAATTAACCAAGTTAAACCAGTTCCTTATTAATTTCTCGGTGTCTCTGTAGCGTTGTCTTTGCTGTGTGTTACAATGGAGGCCACTGTATGTTACCTGTATATATTCATGTTTTGGCAAAATAGAGTTAGTTATGGAGGGGTTTGAGTGCAGTTGTATGCATTTATATGTGACTTGTGAGGGGGAAAAGGGTGTTTGTTTTTAATAACCAAGAGAAATGCAGTCATCTGGTTGAAAGTATGAGGTGTACTGGTCTCTTACTACAAGCTAACTACGCAGCAAAAAGGCTCGTGGTATTTTCAGCGGGTGCAGACTTTGCAGGTTTATCAGATTTTCTTTCTTTCTTGCCGTCAACATGTTTAAATTTAACAGTGTCATGGTTGCGTGGATTTAAGGTAGTATTTTAAACTAGCCAAGGCGTTGACTTGCCTGCATCTTGTATCTTCTGATAAATACAGTGAGGCCCTCTTTAACGGTAGAGCCGTGGTATATTTGAATTTCCAGAACAGTGCCGTCTCAGTGCTACATAATCTTCGTAGCAGATGTTTCTATTTAACGAAGTGAGCTTTTCAGCTTCATTAAAGACAGACAGAATTCAGGTACAACGTAACACAAATAATAAAATGCCTAAGCCCCCATTTTACACTGAAAAATAAGTCCTTACAAGCTCCTGTGTTGTTGGCCCGTCCTCGCTGCCTGTGGCGCAGTAGACTTTTTACTTCCATGTGAACAGATGGCCCGCGGCCAGGCTGCATGCGTGGTGGCTCTGTAGTCAAGCTCCTCACCAGCAGGGCCGTAAAGGGCCAACACATACGAAAACTTTAAAGCAATAAGTGCGTGTCCATGTAAATGTCTTTACTTTGTACAGCGCATTTATTTGTCTCTGTGAAAGTCATTTAAGGACAACAGAGGAGAAGTGCAATCTTTCTTGTTTTGATGCATGAAATCTATAAACTGTGGCCCTGAGACATACAGCAATGTGTAACCTTGCATTTTGTCCATTTTTATCCTTTTGAAAAAAGTTTACGAGCTAAGACTACATTGTTAAACTCATTAACACCTTTAGCTCTTTTTGGAAAAGAATCACATATAACCGCGGGGCGAACCGCTGCCGATATTTGGATTGGATTTGCCAGGGCATGTTTCCCGTCAGTCTTTGAAAGATGTGGTGAAAATTATGGATTCACATAATTAATTTTATAGTGACCTATTTAGATGAGAGTCATGATTGATGATGCGGTAGGTTAAAGAGTGAAAGATCCCAGAACCACCTGGTTCATCAGCTTCGGGAGCTGATAGCTGTGTGATAGATTGACAGGAGAAATGAACTACAGACATGTTTGTTTTATGCAGGTCATCTGTATAATATCTAGAGCTAGACCGATAAATTGGCCAGGCTGATATAACAGCTGATATGATCTCGTGGCAGATATAATATTATTGGTATACATGTCCCCCGAGAAGTTACAATAAATTGTTGTACAGTAGTGCCAATCTAGGTTTGAAGTAATTAGTAATAGTGTTACCATTACACAGTTCATTTTTACACTGTAAAAAAAATCTAAGAGATCCTTGTTGAGATTGTTTATGTTATGTGTTTATGTAACAAATAATATATTGCTATTAATATCGTCCTCCAGAATCCAGTATCAGTTGGGCTTTAATAACATATAATATTGTGTAGTAGAGTTGGTTGATATGACAGTAAATCCATCAGAGATTTCCCCATACCATGTTCTCTGTGGTATCACTTAAATATCTCTAGTTTTCTGTTTTGTTTTATGGTAGTATTAAAGTCATTGATCTGGAAGCTATTTCATTTGCTGGCTAAGCCGAAAGCAGTCCTGACTGGTTATGTTATCCATTAACAGTTTCTCACTTGATTTTCTATAACATGATATACCCTCGTATCAATATCACGTTATAAAATGACGTGACAATTATTTTTCCATATCACCAACTAACCAACTAAAACACCTAATATGTAGTAAATAGTCCATACATAATATAAATAGTGTAGGGCTGAATCAAACTATTATATTTGTCTAAATGATTTGTCCAAGGTAACCAACAGTCCAAAACCCAAAGATATTTATTTCACAATTATATAAAACAGGGAAAAGCTGTTTGGCATTTTTGCTTAAACAATTAATTATTAATTTAAAAAAAAAGGTTATTTTCTGCCAATCAACAAATCTGTTAATCGACTAATTGTTTAATCTCTTAATGAGTGCTGGTCTTTTTATGTATAAATTAATAACTAACAATCAAATTTCATATAATATGAAAAATACCAAAAGTAAAAAAACATATTTTTATTTAAATCCTATCTATTGAAATACAGAAAGTGCAGTAACAACAACAAATGTACAAATTCTTAAACAAACTTTTATTTTACGTTGGTCTTTAAGCAATGTGAGTAGCTCTTGTGTCACTCGACTGCGTTAGTGATGCTCTGAATAGCTTATTTGCCATTTTACATTATGCATACTGGTGTATAATGAACAGGTCAGAGCAACACTGGCTGACTAAACACATCAAGAGTCATTTGATGTCTGCAGACAGCAGAGGAAAATCTAGATGCCATTTTGAGTTCAATCTAGGTCTCGCTTCCCCCTCAGTTAAACAAAATGTCTATGCTGTAAAATAAATAGCAAACATGAAATCAGTCAAATAAATGTGACTGTGGAAGTATAGTCCCTGCTCACAGTTTATCTACCAGATATTGTATTAGTTAACTAGAATACCAGCACTTTTTTGTCACAGTGTCTTGCAGTGTTCCTGTTTTGTAAAGGCCAGAATGTAATTTTCCTTCTTTTGGTGCATTTAACCATCACATTTATCATCCTGTTAACTCAGAAAAACAAAAATCACATCCTTTCATCCCATTGCACAGCTCCAAAATGACTCATGGAATTCTCTCCAATCAGACGCAGCCTTCAGTTTTTCCATGTTATGTTTTTCATCATTATCCTGTGGCACTTTCATCTGCTTTAAATCATCTTGTCATCAGAGAATCATCAGGGTTGCAAAGATGAAGAAAGTCAAGTGTGTGGGAAAAGGTGGAGTTGTTTGGGTCAGATGTTTGATCACTGCCTAGATACATTTTCTAATATTAGAACATTTCCTTGATTTGCCCGGCTTCTCTGGTGACTGGTGAGCACATGGCCAGAGCAGCAGCCAATCAGAGCGCAGGGTTAGCTTTCCCTCTCTCTAGCAACAGTGAGTTACTTGCTGCCTATTCATTAATTATTTTCCTGTGGTCTCCTTCAGCCGTTTGGACTCCGCCGATAGCAAAGTGCGCCGTCTCTCCGGCTCTCTCTGTTTTTTCCCTGCTTTCTGTCGCTCTCTGCTCTGACTGAATAAAAAGTCTTAAAAGAGGGATGGATCCTGTGACGCTGAGCTTGCCAGCTGCTTCTGCTGCCCTGAACTGTGAGCTACTACAACACTATCAGACCAGGACTGTAACAGAGATGTCTCTTCTCTCACCTTGTGCGACTTTTTCTACTCTGGAACCAAATAATAAAAAAGGATTACTGAATGAGAGCGCTCCCTGCGCACTGCACTTTCTTTTCCTTGATTTTCATCTTGTTTTCGCATCTTTTCTGCAGCAGCAATCTGACTGTAAACAAATAAAACATGGCAACTGGAAAAACGACTGGACTTTTTCGCTGGCTAGGGATGGGGGGGCTGTCAGTTGGAGGCAAGACTCTGTGTGTGTTGGGGAGGGGGTGAAGAGCAGGTGGAGAGAGGAGGGGGGGTTAGGGCTGGGTGGGGGGGGGGGTTAGGGTGGTGTGAGGATTGCGGGCTGTGGTTGGGTATGCCAGTGCCACGTGTCTTGCCTGGCACCTCTTGCTTCTCGACTCGGAGGATGTTGGACCGAGAATCTGGCTGAGCCTGTCCGGCTTCTCTCTGAACCAAAAGTGGGGTGAGTGTTGCACTCTGCTGCATCCTGTTATCACCGTAACTCTTAAGCCTTTTTTAAAAGAACATGATATTCTTATTCACGAAGGTTTGCAGTGAATGTACGTTCGCTTTCCGAATGTCGTGGGGGGGGAGGATAATCTAGACTAAGGTTCGAAAGCATGCACTGTGGCATTCAAAGATGCAAACCGGAGGTTTAGGTTTATTTTTTATGCTCTCGCCTAGTTTTATTTAATCGTCTGGAATGCATCACTCAAAACATTGTACTTTCAGGAACGTTTATTAAATGATTGCACCACATCGGGCCTCGCAAACCAGGCCTAGGGTTATTTGGATTTGGACGTTTTGGGAAATTGTCCCAAATAGCTCCTTACTCCTGGCATACAAGAGCAAAACTTCCATGCACCTTCCTGTCTTCTTCACCCTGCCCCTCTACCTGCCTCATCTTCTCACTTGCATCCTTTCATCCCGTCCAGGGAGGTTAACAGGACCATTGTCCTTGGTTGGTCCACAGACCACAGATGTCGTACTTAATCTGGAAACCCTAATCTCTCTCTCTCTTCCTCGCTGTCTGTCTCATCCCTCAGTTTAGTTGCCATTTTAAATTTGAACTTTGTAGCATTTTAATTTTTACTGCCCCGCTCAAATCTCAAATGGCCAAAAAAGATAGATGATTTTTCCACATTTTGCTGTGCATATTGTATAAACTACTGTTTTCAAACCCATAAATTATGATTATTAAAATGTTGTGTCTGATGGATTTAATTAATGTTGTACATTTTATACAGATAAAATCCAGCCTTTTTTGAAACTGTTATGTTGCTGTTGTACAGTAATAATTTCCCACTTGTGCTTGGAATTTTATTGGGCCTTGCAATCATCTCTATCAGAGAATATTTGTTATGGGTCCATGGATGACTTTTCTGCTGTATATAGATACTAGGATACGATTGACTAGAAGGAGTATGATATAATGCATGAAACATTTGCTTTTAAGTTGTATTATCTGATATCGTGCCCGGCTTCGGTTGCTCAGTTGGCTGTCCAGTCGGTATTCTCATCTGGACTAGACTTGGTACAGTATGATTTAGCTATTTTGACAGAATGAAGCTGAAAATATTTGTGAGGCAACACAGAGCTGCCTTTTTTCTCTCTGACGGAGAGGGAACGAAGGGTTCTGCATGTTTTAGAAAATTCTGGTAGCCCTACAGCTGTGGTGCAGATCTTACTTTCCTTTGCACAGCTCATTCTGCGAAAACGTTTTCTTCGCCATTTTGCATGAATTTCTTCAGATGCTGCTAATCGCACACGTTGTAGTGTAAGTTGAAGAGACGTTTGTTTCCCAGTGAAACTTCTTGTTCCTGTGGAAACTGTGATGTGTCAGTTAAGACTGAGTGTGTGAATGTAGAGTGGAGGGAATGGAGGCTCCTGTCCAGGGACCCAGTCTGCTGTTGGTCATGACGCAGCAGCATCATCCAATCTCTCTGTCCTAAACCAAGACCGCACAAATGCATGGAGCTGCCGCAGTTCACCATTTTCATGCACCGCTTTAAGCTTCATTTCACATAGATATGTGCCGCTTTACTCATGGCTGTTTATCGAATGGAAGCGACATTTATTGACCAGTAATTCTCATTTTTCGTAATTTTTGTTTTTGTTTTCATTATTTTTTAGACTAATTTCAGCTCTTTTTTTCTCCTCTTTTGGAGTTTATATGCCATGTAGGTCGGTCATAATCCCTGTCCAGAACATGTGGGAGCCTGAGAGAACCGAAGAGGATTAAAGACCTTCCCACTCTGCCTCTCGTCCTCCAATCAGACCACTTCATTTGACCGGGGAGAGCCAACGACGCCGGGCCCTCGACTGGCAAAATCTTTTAGCAGGCTGCTCTAGCACCCAGCCAGCAGGTTTCCGCTGCTTTAAAGAGCATGTTGCCAACGCTCTCCCTCTGCTCCATCATCTGGCTCAACCGGGGTATCAAGCTGAGGAAAGTGCACCAGCCCACCAACACCGGTCAGGTCTGAAACCGCTGCCGCTGCAGGCGTAACAGCCGCAGACAACTACCATATCGACTTTTGAAAATGCTTCTAAGCTTCGGGTGACTCCCCCTCCTCCCCTCATCCCCCTGCCCCCCTAAGCCACCGTACCAACACCAACAACACAGTTTAGTGACTCACCAGCCTTTTTGGTTTCTGAGGAGGATTTCTGCATAGCCGAACTCTATTGTTGCAGTGGGACTCGGGCTGCACCATCTATATCTCTATTTGGTGGCCATTTTGAGACTTCCCTTCCTAACAAAATGGCGGCAGAAGGTTTTCAGTACCTCGCCCTCTACGCATTTACCAAGGACCAGGAAGAGGACTTGGATCTGCAGCCTGGAGACCTTCTGATGGTCAGCAAGGCCTCTCTGCTGGCCATGGAGAACTACCAGGAGGGCTGCGTGGAGCAGCCTGAGCGCCTCGGCTGGCTCCTCGGCTACAACGAGCGCACCAAACAGAGAGGCGACTTCCCAGGGACATATGTCGAGTACGTGGGCCCCGTCAAGATGGTGCTCCCATCGAGTCAACCCAGGTCCCAGCGACCCCTCCCTGCTGCTCCAACACCAGAGTCGTCTGAAGGTAAGAGCCTTTTCGTATACATTATACTCACTTTCAGCACGGTAACCGCCATTTCCGCAATCTACTGTAGAGAACAATGATACGCTCGTAGCATGATACCATTGCACATTTTATGGTGACCTTAAAATGTAGTGTTGTAATACCATACATAATGTTAGAGGTACAATAAATAAGTTAAACTCTTCTTCAGCATTTATTGTGAGTTTTTACAGAAACTCACGTCAGAAAGATTTTTTTCTGTGTTTTCTGGTTTATTATTTTTCTTTAAAAGAAAATCTGCTCAGTTCAAAATTCTAATTGAAAAGTTGCAGAAAGTATCCAATTGGAAAGGAGTTAGAAAACAATTAACACCCTAATTTATAATTTTTTTTTCTGGATCTGCCTTTGATTTGTGAGAAGGTGTGAAATTTTTTTAGAGACATTTTCTTTTTCTTTTCTTTTTTTTTCAGTCAGTTTGCTTTATTGACACAGTTTTTAATGCGCAGGATTCGTACCATCGACATATGCTCAAATGCAAAAATGCCCAAATTTAAAATGTGGCTGTTAGCTGGTGTGCTGCTGGTCAACCACCTTTTGAGTTTTGATAGGCCTCTCACATTTGGCAGTGACCTCAAGTTGACCCTTTAATCTTTACTTAAAACACGTCATAAGCCTTACCTCTTTGGAAGCACAGCTAACCAAACTCTCTGCTGAATAATTAAGGGCTAATCCATCTACTTACTGGACTCTCCTGTACAGGTCTGGCATTGATTTTGTCCGTCTGTGTGGTCCCCTTTACATTCGATGTTAACCTGTCTTTGGCATCCAAACTGCATCTGAGCTCATCTGCACAAAAATGCTTGCCTCTCCTTCGCTGTGACTTATTATTGACCCTACTCAAATATGGGCAAATGATTGCACAGGCAGGAGGGGCTACAAGTACGGTCTTCAACTGTGCTCTTACCACATTTGAGAAATCAGTTTGAGTACAATTTTTTGGCACTTCTTTACTGATGTTTGGGGGAAAATTTAATGTTTTAATAAGTGTGTTTGTATTTTGTGCAGCTTGAGAGTTATTTAGCATTTCAGGGAATGCAAGGTCAAATGTTTTACTCAGATAAGTGCTGTGTTCTTTCACACCTCTCTTCACTTCCTGTGACTTTGGGAAAATAGGCGCGCCTGATATTTATTCATAATGGTAAGAGCCTGCTTTCAGCTGCAACAGTGTCCAACTAAAACATACACTTGGCGTGGAACGGTTGACCTTAGCAAGCTCAACTTCAAATAAAATCTTTGATTTGTTACCAAAGTTCCTCCACACTCCCACGATTTCCATAATTTTCTCCTCATTTGCATTCCCTTGCTTTTGGCTTCAGCTGGTTAATTTATTGCTTCCCTGTATGGGATGCCAGAGGAAAAGGGTGCATAAGGCCAAAATAGATAAATAGAAGTTTTTATATCATTCTGCATTTGAAACCATACATTCCTCCACTGTCAAAAGCTGTATTATTCCCCGGTGCTTTTTTATGACAGATGGGATAAGTACCACTCTCAGCACGTAGGCTGTGAACTCTGAATTACCTCTGGTTTTGCCAATTGGCAATTCATCGTGTACAACAAAGTACACTGGGCCTCATTCAAATTCATTAGTTTGAATTCATTTCTCTGGGTTTTTGTTTTTTTGAAAAGTCCTAAATAACCAGAATTCTTATCAAATGAGGTTTCTCCGTGCCAATTATATAATAAAAACTTGAGAGCGAAGGGGACGTGTTGGTGAATAAGCACAGGCCTTAACTTTCTCCAGCAGAGGCAGGTGAGGAGGACAACAGTATCCTCGTGGTTTGACAGACAGTGAGACAAACCAGTTGGGCAGCTGGCGTTTGTGTCTGTGATACGGTGAGACAGGGGCAGAAAAACCAAGTGAAACCCTGGGGGGAGGCAGTGGGGGGTTGGGGGAGGGGGCAGGACAGTGGCTGAAGGAAGGATACCTTGGCTTAGCACCAAAAGTGCATTGTAGATTTGAAATGGTCAGGCCCAAATTTTACAAATATTATTTTCATTTCCCTGAAGGCGCGGAGGCCCTGGACGTTGTGTGAATAGAGCTATTGTTAGTGTGGCCCATTTACTATTCGCAGGGATTGTAACATTTGGCATCGAAGGGCAGCACCACGGCCTGCTGGTTAGGAAAGGTTGGCCAAGTTACAGGTTTAATCCCAACGTCCATCCATTAACAGATGAACTTTGACTACAAGAAAGTTTGCATAAATTAATTCATCTAAACTACAGTTTTATTGGGAGAAATCTTTTGGATTGTTCCTGGTCGTATCATTTTCACTGACTCATGACTCCTGTCTTATTTAGACATTTGAGACTTTTTGGATCTAATTCTTTTGAATACAGCTACAATTAATATTTCTTTCTTAACTCCACTCTGCTACTACAACGATCCTCTCTCAGGCTCTTTGTCCTGCAAATGCTCATGTGTGAAAGTCTCATTAGAAACCCAGTTAAGTGTGCAGCATTGCCAAAAAATCAGGTCTCTCTAGCAGAAATCTTACTGTTGACAGGGTTTTTCTTAATCCCTTACCCAGATTAAGGAAACCAGGTCTCTCATTAGCATTTATGAAATCAGGTTACTGCAGAATGTCTACAACAACACAGCAGTAGCAGGCGGAATGCAAAACGTGGAGATGCAAATGGCTCAGCTTTTTTTCTTTGTAAAATTACATAGTAAAAAAAAGATTCTGGGTTGGCCGATGACGTTCTATTAGTTTCATTATTTGTAAAGATTGTCTGCAATAGTGGCGCCCCCTGTTCTAGTGATGCAGCACTTACCTACACACAAGTGTTTTGTGTGGAGTTTGTAAGTGTTTCATTGTTTTATGCATAAAAAAGGAAATACGCATCACTCTGTATTCAATTTAGTTTAGTATTCTTTTGGTGTTATTTCAGCCATGAAACAGGCCACACTTGCAATACAACAATAGTGTTTCCACATTGAAAAATAGTTAGTTTACTTGCCAAAATACATTATAACAAACACTTATCCAGTTTTGGAGTGATAGATGATAAGACAAATACACTTTTTGAAACAATTGTGACTAAAAATCAGGTTGTTTCCCCGTATACGGAGGCAAACTGTTTCTCAACTTGCAGCAGAAATAATTCTAATACCCAGAGAGAGTTTTTTTTCCTCTTTCCCTCCTTTCTCTCTCTCCTCTCCCCGGCCTCACTTTAACTGCCTGCTGAAGTGAACCATGGCTTGGCATTTTTGCAAACTCCTCCCCCCCTCCTTCCCTCCTTCCCTCCTTCCCTCCCTCCTCTCGTTCTCTCCCCCTTCTCTCTCGTCCTCCCTCCTTTTTGCAAGCCTCTTTCCCTGATTCACATACACGTCTGATACTGTCTCTGGGCAGCTATAAACCATGTTAGCGGGGCCAGTTCTCAGAAAGGGGAGGCCTCTAGTCACTCTCTGCTCCCTGTGCCTTACCAGGAAAACACTTTCAAAGAACCCATGGAGGGGGTGTCAGAGGGGCTGAAACAGTAGAGAAAGTGAATGGTAAAGATATGGAGAAGGAGATGAAGGCTACATTTTAAGCCAAGGCTATCCAACTGCAAATATAGGAACCAGCTGTATTTGATTTCTCTCTTGACTTATTCTCTTGGAGTTCAGTAAATTTAGCATTACAGTTTGCAGAGCTATAGAAAACGTTATTTTCTGGAGCATTTCCAGTGCAGTTAATGAGAACTAATTTAGGCGTGAAGTTGTCTTACTAAAAGATTAATGGCTTTAGCAAACCAGAAACAATTAAAAAGTACATTTTAGATAGTTGCTTACTGCAGGAATGAAATCACGATTCCTGTTTGTTTCTACAGAATGATACCATGAAAGCGTTCAAAGCTGAATATTGTTTCTTTTCTCCTAACAATAACGATAATGATGCTGAGTAGACAATCAGCCAAATTATAGTACAAAAGCACGGCCTGTTCTTTTTATCTGAGGGCCAAATCTCCAACTCTGCGCAATATGCACGTGTATGCTTCAATGAGCTGAGAACGATTCATTTACGTAGGCCGGGGTGTGGGGGCTGCGCTTCAAACAAACTAGTATGTACAAAGGATTGTCTGACTGCATCCAAAGGCAAAAGTGTTCATAGCTGTTTAAAAAAGCTACGCTAAAGTGGAGTTAACAAACCTGTCAAAGTCGTTCAAATTACGATAGCAGTGCGCACATTTGTACCGTATCTTCTCTAAGACATTAATGGTGTTGCGCTTGTTTGTGTACGAAAAGTGACAAAAGACAGAAGTGAAAAAAGAGAGCTGGAGAGAGAAGTTCAAATCCAGCCTGGTGGGAGTGTGTGTTTCAGACGGTGTTCAACAATCTGACAGGCACTTAGTTTGAAGCACACTGACCCCATTACCTTTAGACTGTAAAGAGTCATATAACACTGAGTCAGGTTGGACGCTATGCTATTCCGCTATGCATAGCTGTTAGACAGATAACAATTCACCCATTTATACAGTCAGCATCACACAACAGTTACAAATATGACAACAAATGCACTGCAGCCTCAGCACTACATAAAAACCACTCTTACTATACAACTACCACATTCACTGAATATCAGTGGCACCAAGACACAGGACTCACACTGGACAGTTGAAATAGCTGGAAGGGCGACACAGACTGCATCGATTAACCTCCTCCTGTGCTCAGGGTTTGGAAAATGCTTAATTTCACCCATTATGTTTTCGGGGTTAGGAAAATTCTTGAATTCAAATATACACCTTGAAAAAAAGCTTGATTTTTAGCATAATTGAAAAGCCTTTGCCTTGCGTTCACTCATCATTCATAGCTAGATCATTCCTCTGTTGATCCTTTACTCTGGAAATTAGGAAGCTTTAAATAGATGATGAAATCAATCAAAGTTAATATGAACAGCTGGTAAAATAAGCAAAGTGACAATATACATTGATTGCTGTGGGTGTCATTTGTCGCAATAGCATTTATAGTTTGGATGTGATGATCAGTAATCAAAACATCAATCCCCTTAGACACCCCGTAGCCAACTGACAGAGCACAAACAATTCATTTTCCTACAACCTCTCAATGTCAGCTAACACTTACCTAAAAGACACACTTTTATTTCTCTATCTTCTCTTTAGACCATTTGTTTGTATACAGTGGTAAAAATGTATTTGCACATTTTGTGTAAATTAAGAGCCATATATTGACATTTTAATACAAAAGTTGTTTGCTCAATTTGAAAAAAAACATTTAATAGTTGCATGTCACATGTCTCAGTCAGCCTGCTTTTACAGGTTTTAAAGCCCATCTCTGCATTAACATTTCTTGTCAGTGCTGCCTGTAGGCCTGTAAAACCAGATCCGGCATTGTGTAGAAATCACCTGTGTTTGACATGGTTGCAGGGGCTCCCACGTGTAGCCCTGAAGCATGTTGTGACAGAGGAATGGATGGTGTGCGTGGTCATGATGCATTGCCTGTCTACATGGTTGTGTTGCAGCGTGGACATGTAGCAGTGAAACCTGACCAGCAGCATACACGCTGTTACACACCATCCGTGAGCCAGACACCAACTGGCCTTGTCACCACTGTACATAAGACACACATGCTTGGAGTAACCGGTGTGGTTTAAAAATAATTTTGCAAAGTTTATCCTCATTTGTTGATAATGGTGTTTAAATTTTCAATGGGTGCTTTGATATCAGTAACATATGATCAAATAATGCAGATCAAAAAAAAGAACATTTACATATTTAAGTTATTTTAGTATCCAAAGGGGAGTGTTTGTTAAAGATTCAGCAGCCAGTGATTTTGGTAAATTGAACTAGGCAGAGCTTGTGTTTGTACAGCGAATAGAAACCCAGAATGTTACCACCCCTCTTGTGTTTCTCAGAAAAGTGTTGAAAATCTGCAGTCCAAATTAATTATTTTATTGGTTGTTTAACATCAATTTTAGGTCATGACCTTTGCAAAGTTTGACGATCTTGATCTTTAACACAGTTTTCACTTATTTGCTGGTAAAGATTCTAGTGTATTTCTCAACCATGCCCACCACCAAATCATTGAATTGGGTTCTCTGAAGTCTGTGAAAACTCATCGTATTGCTTCTTCGTATTTTGTTCAAGTACCCTTTATCATGATCACTTTATGTTACAGTAGAAATTATTATTAATTTGTAACTTTGTTTTTATCACCAGTAGCCAAAACATGTACATTTATCTCAAATACAAAAAGATATTACAACAAATTATTATTTAGTGGTAGTTGAGCTTCATACTCCCATCATCATTTCAGTCCTGTTTAATAAAAGACGTTTGATTGGAGCAGTGAAATCCTGTGAATGAATTCGTGCCGTATCTCTGCTCTCGGAGAAGCTTCAGTTTTTGACACAGAGCTCTGAGAGGGAGAATGCTGCGGAGCCAGCTACGTACTACATAAGCATACTGATGCAGAAGATATCTAGAAAATATTTTGCTTCGCTTCATCCAGTCTACTTTTGCCTTTCTGCTGCTTGCCTCGGACCGAGCAAGCGAGTCGGTGCAAACACACAAAGACAGGCTCTGCAGCATTCGTCCACAGTTCCACACATCACACATGACTTAATAGGGTTTTTTTTTCCACTAACACAGATCATGTCAAATAACTCCATTTGATCATGCTTTACTTGCTGTAATGACTTTATCAAAGCTTCTCTGAAGAAAAGCGACGAACACAGTCATGAGATCTTGTCTATACACTGAATGCATGCATAAACGGGACTTATAAGGCCTCAAATGCACCAGGACTTATTAGTTAAAGCCAAACTATACTATGTCATACTTTTTTCTCTTTATCTCTCCCATTGGCTATGTCTCAGGGCATGTCAAGTCATATGCCTGTCTCTCAACGTGCAGTCTGCCAAGGAAGTGGTTCTAATTGACTAACGAGTTGCTGTTACTTTATCTCTCTCTCTCTCTGCCTCTCTCTCTTTTTCCATACCTTTCCAAAGCCCTGACAAGACTCCAGGACTACAGCTGCTTTTGCAGCTAAAAAGGGGGAAGGAAAGACTCTTTGCACGAAAGTCAATGTTAAATTCTTTTCCCTTTTCGAGTGAAGAGAAATATACAGTGAAATAAAGTGTTTATGTTGTTTGCATGTAGGAGTGAGACAGTTCTTTCCTCTTGGGGAAAAAACTGGCAGTGAATTTTTCCTTCCTCCTCCCCTGATTCCCAAACTTTTGGAGTACATTCATTTTGTGGTTTTATAGCCTATGTGTGTTCTTATTTCCCAGTTTCATTTGATTTCCCTGTTGTGTTGCCTGCGACCTGCCTAAACACTGTGTTGCTCAGTTCCATGAGAATTGGCTTTTGCTCTCTTGTACTGAATAATTAATACATTCTGCTTTCTAAAGCAATAGCATTTGCATTGTTTTGTGTCTGTATTTATGACAATCCAATCTTACTTAGACAGTGTTTACTTTTTCGGACAATATATTTGTTTAATTAAATAAAGGCATGGTAGGGATAAAAGGAATATAAGGAATGAATTGGCCTGAAGTGTTTGTAATCTACAGTTGTACATCAAGGCTTTTACGACACATGAAAAGGCAAAAACAGTGTTGAGTTTACCTGACACGGTAGTGGCAGCGTGCATTAAGACTCTTGTCTGTCGGGAGCAAAGGTGGATGTAGCATGACATTATTAAAGATCTGCAAAACCTCTCAGGCTGCCTTCAGGCCGACATTAAAACACAGTCCTCTCATTCATTTCAATGAGACATCTGCGTTGGCGACACAGAGCTGCAGACACAGAGGTGGCTAAAGCCAAAAAAAACTAAAACAAAAAGGGATGCAGAGCAAAAAGTTGAACATTGCTCAACTTTTGCAACACAATGCAATATCATATTAAAGCAATCAATCAATAACTTGCAAGCTCACATTCATGGTAGATTACTCTGTATTAGAACGGGTTATTATATATATGGGTATATATTAGACGGAGGATAAAACGGTCTTTGCTGTGATAACTTTCCACGGTTGTTAGATCCTGTCTCATTGTATTACAGATTACTTTTCAGTCTTTTGGTGTCTGAGCAGTTTTAAAATTCATAAATCCATTACTGAAAATGGACTTCCAGGATTGTATTTCATTTTCTCATGCCCCAACCAACACAGCCACTTGAATTGTTTTAACACAGTGCTGTATTTGACACCAGGTCAATGAGGCGACACAAGAGACAAACGTTTTCTACAAACAGTCAACATTACTTTATTTTAACCATGAGCACAATCTGTTTTTATGCCTACAAATCGTTTTCTAACCGTCATAAAATGCTTTTGTAAAACACTGATTAACTATGTCACCATGCAGATTACGCAGCCAGATCAGAAACGCTCAATATGAGTTGTTTTGGAAGGCAATGACATATTTTGATGTTTAGTTTGGGTTTGTAATTTTGTGTTAACATAACTAAACTCAACTGCACACCAAAGAGATTCTGTGATGAGAGAGGAGGGGGGAGGGGCCTGCCAGCCAAAATGGCCAACAGGGATAAAGAAGAGGCAGAGGTCTGTCTGTGTGCTCGCCAGAGAGCTGGAGACACTGCCAGGCAAAGTTTCCATGTTTAACTGGCAGGCATGGAGACAAAGAGAGAGACAGAGAGACACGCAAGATGAAAAAAAAAGAGAGAGATCGAATTCAAACTTAAGTAAAAGAAACCAAAGGGGGAAAAAAGTAAAAGAAGGAGCAGAAGAGAAAGTCCAGCAAGAGCAAGAATTCAAGAGAGCAAAGGACAGAAAGAGAGAGGGAGTGAGGGTGAGAGACACCCAGAGAAACTGAGAACAAGAACCAGAGTGAGAGAGAGAGAGAGAGAGAGAGAGAGAGAGAGGGGGAACGGAATGTGCTGACGCGGCGTTTCTTGTCTGAACTCCCCAAATTAATAATCAGCAGCGGTTTAGCCGAGCCGTGCCAGGAACAGGAGCCTACTGCCAAGCCCCGGCCAGGCCAGGCCCTCCCTGCTCCCACTGTTACCCCACATCCCTCACACCCACCCCTCACACCCACCCCCCCTAAACCCCCGGCTCACAGCCCTGCTCTGGGGCCGAATAGGAGGAGCCGCCTGCCTGCCTGTTCGGGCCGGGCCAGGCCTGGCACACTGCCACAGGGCTTTTGCTTGTTCAGGAGTTTTGATTAAATCCTTTATTGTGCTCCACTCACGCAAAGAGCTAAGGCGAAACACCGAGCAGGACGGAACGGAGGGGAGGAGAGAAAGCGAGAGGGGAGAAAAGAAAAGGAAAAAAAAGAAAGGGAGGGGAGGGAGGGAAATGGGATCTCTCTTGTTTTTCCCCCTCTTGCTTTCTCCTTTTCTCTTTCTCTCACACTGAAAAGATGTTTGATTTAGTCTGTGGGGAGTTGTAAAGTAGATAAAGTTTTTGCCCGCCATCAGCAGTCTGTTTTTTTTCTGGCTTATTATTTTCACTCCTGAATATAGCCTCTTTTCATTCTTTTGTACATTTACTAAATTGTTCTGGTTTTATTATCATATATCTCATCAGCTAGACCTCCAGACTACTACAAACTACCACAGTATCACGCATCGCAAGTTTTCTCTGTTTTAGTTACTGTTGGTGTTTTTTTTATTAAAATACTTTCCAAACAAATGCAACACTGACGATTCACTGCTGCTGTGCTTTTTTGCAAAACAGGTGTGCCTCTTGCGAAATGGATACTAAAATCCACCTTATCGTATTTTATTGTGTTCCTCACAGATTTTATATATACTCACAACATTATACACGCTCTACATCCCCAACTGCTCCTAGTTAACTGTGCCCTTGTTGGTGCTGCAGCACCCCCGTGGCCTTTCAGAGGCTTTGTGCCAGAAGTGTAACAGTGATTTGCGTTGTTGTTTCAGCTGTTTCTTTGCCGGACCTGAGCGAGCAGTTCACACCGCCAGAGACGGCCCCCCCTGCCCTCATCAGCCTGATCCAAGCCATAGAGAAGAGAGGTATATCCATGTCAACCGGCCAACATATTCCTCTGTCTTGCCTCCCCATCTTTCCGTCTCAGGCGACTGTCTCCCTCCCGCCATCTGCCTCTTGCTCTCATGCCAGCGTTTGCACAAGTGTAGACATATAGACATGTGGATCCAGTCAGACGTTCACACAGATGTACGAGTGCATGCACACTCACATTACTTCCTCAGTTGGTCATTGACTCGCTTTAGATTTTCTACATTGAAGTTTCATGTGGATTAAGTCAGAACAGTTCTCATTGGCCTCACTGAGAGTCCCGCACAGTGGGTTTGATTCACACTATGTTACTAACAAATAGCGCTCGGTGGGGCTCCATTCACAGCTTTGCCTCTTTTTTTTTCTGTCTTCCTTTTTTATTTTCTGTTTGTCTGTCTCTCAGATACACACACACATATATAGGGCTGCAACTAATAATTATTTTCATTATCAGTTAATCTGCATATTGTACAAACATTTTTCAAAATAACGTCTTGAAAAGGTTTGTTTTATCTGACCAACACTCCAAAATCCAAAGATATTCCGTTTACATTATGTAAAAGAGAGAAAAGCAGGACATCGTCACAATGGAGGTGCAGGAACTAGTGATCTTTGGGCATTTTTGCTTGAAAAATTACAGAAAAAATGTATTATTTATCAAAATAGTTGCTGATTAATGTGCTGTGCATCAAACAATTGATTAATTGACTAATCGTTTCAGATCGTCACATATGCAGACATGGGCATTTGCATAGACAGCCACATTCAATGTACGCAATACTAGGAACAATTTAAACTGTGTCCCAGTTCCATGAATCTTTATAGTATACTGGTGTTGCAGTTAGTATACAAGAAACCAACATACCATTTTATACAGATTATGTGATATATGTGCTGACTTTAGAAAGACACTTCACAAAAGAAAAACAAAATAGTTTTTTTTGTAAAATTATATTTACTTTCTTAATTTTTGTAGCATTTACAATTTATTTATATATATTATCAGTTGTGAGAATCAAATCAACAGCACACTGATAAAAACAAACATTTTTAGTGTGCATACTGACTTTATCGAGTATATTTAATTTATCACTTTACCAGTGAACTCCCTACATATTCAAAACCTGATTGGAATGAGGTTGTATGGAACTGGGACACATCTTTAGTCTTTTCATGAGTGAATCCAGGTAAAAGCCATTACACCATATTGATGTCGCTTATAAAATCTGTGTTGTTCACAAAGGAAGAAATTGAGTCAAAGAGAAGCAGACAAGTAACAGAGAGAAGATTTGAAATGTTGAGATTCTTCTCATACTAGGTATTGAAAAAGATTTCAATACTGATATCTACTAAAAGGGCGACAGAAGGTCTGTCTCTGAATGTAAATAATATAACGTAGCAGTAATATTGAATTACTTCCCAGTGTTGGATGCACACACACTGCATGGTGTGGTTTTCACAACTACGTGAGAGGATGGCTAGTCTCAAGGAATTGCCTCCTAGATGCAAGCTGTCTAGACCCAGTGGTCCTAAATGTTTTTTTAAGCCTGGGACCCAATAGAGAAATGTAGTCATTCAGAGTTAAATGTTTTCTTCAGGGATATTTTCACAGGATGTGTGAAATCTTTGTCGCTGTCATGGAAACGGTTTTAGACTGGGACTGTATGTTAGTTTGCTGAAAGGTTTCTTCTTGATCACAAACAGCTGAAATTTATTTCAGTATTTCCAAAGAAAAGATCTGGCCATGTGCTTTGTCACGTACAAGTTGCTGCTTACAAACTGAAATTGTCCAGCCGGTAATAAAGTGTCTGTATTGAGTGTCTCCTACCATGTCTTACATGTCTTTTTTATATCATCTTGTCCAAGCCAGGCAGATGTGAAGTTATGAAAAAGTGTTGTATATTGGCAGAAGAAGATTATTTCTTTTAAATATCCCTTCTTTTTTCTACTTTGCAATTCTTCAGATTTTTGGTCAGCTCAGGTTTGTGAACCTTCACTCATCTGCTTTTTTTGTCTCTTTCAGGTCTGGACTGCAAGACATTGTACAGGACAACTGGTTCCTCAGGTTCAGACAGCCCAGTGTACAGCCTGAGCTCTGGTGAGTTAGTCTCAGTCGAGAAATCTACTTTTTCATCTTCTTTTTGTTGTTTTTTGTGAGAATCGGGGGTGAATTCAACCCTGAAAAGTCAATAAAATCAAGTGTCCAAATTCAGGTTTCTTTGTGGTTGTCCATTAATGTCTTTGTTAATGTATTTGCGCTCCAGAGAGTGACATGGGTCAGAAAGACGTGGGTCACCTATCTGAGTGCGTCCTGCACTACCTGAGGGACCTCCCGTCACCCGTCATTCCTGTCTGTGTGTACCCTCACCTTCAAACTGCTGTCACACTGCAGCAGCAGGTCCTACAGCAGTCAGCAGGTGGGTCTCGCCTCAAGTAGAAATGCTTAACGCTGACACTTGTATTGACTAAACAATCATTTTTTTCTAATTAGGAAATGGATCCGAAATGGCTTGTTAATGGACCATTATCAGAGATTCTGTACGTAACTGTCAACCATTTTCCAAAGCACACCATTATTTATTTTTACATTAACTTTCTACTTTCAAGTTGGACTTGAGTTCATGCCAGTACAGTATTAAAAGCAACTTCAGAGGACCTGAAACTTGCTTGAAATAGCCACATTTTGCCATTTTTCTTTCCTGTTTTTGTTGATTGATGAATTGTCAAAGTTACATTACTATCACAGAGTACTGCAGTTGAAAGCTGGAACTGTTCTCAAAACGCCCTGGTGCATTCATGTGCCAGCATCTGACAGTTAATAGTATTGAACTGATTATCTATTTTTTTGTAAAATCAAACAGTGGAGTTATGGAGTGTTTCATAGGAACATGGACACACCAGTGAGGAACTGTTTTTAAATCTTCTGCTCCCAACTACATTTCCATGACCATAACATAACTTTAGCAAAAAAGTAAAAGCAACTACATGTTCTCTATGATTTATCCGACTCAAGATTCAAGTCTCTGTAAGTTGATACATAAATTTCTAGCACAAACTGAAACCAGTGGCGCCTGGAACTTCGGAAAATATGCATTTATCAATCTACAAACCCATCGTAGGCTTTGGAAAATGGTCAACAGTAATGTGAAGCACAAACAATTTTAAGTTAATGGGCTTAAACATGAAATGCCACCAGTATGGTCCTTTTTAAAAGAGCAAATAAAGTGTTGTTGTTTTAAGTCTGTATGGGTGCCTGACTGCTCTAGAGAAAATAACCATTAATTCTAGAAAACTTTTGAATTAACTTGATCTGTGTTTGAAAACAAGTGAAATAATCTCATCCAGCTGGTATATTTCTGCTTGTCTTAAGAAAATATTTTATGGCTCAATAGTAGAAAAAAAGAGTTGTTAAGATGGGAATTTTAGGCAGTGAGGACAAAAGGGAGATTTTGTGAAGTGTAGTAGAATAGCACAAGCCTAAAAAATGAGGTAGGTGTGTGCTGCTGATGTTGTTTCAGTGGACAGAAAGGCACCCTTGCCTTTCTGTCCACTGAAACAACATCAGCAACCTCATTGCTTCAATAACTGTAATTTTAGTGAAAGACTTGCGCAATGCCTCAACTGAGCCTTATATGCAGCTGGTCGAGGTCAGTCACATGTCAGCGTTGAGAGAATAGTCAAGAGGGGATGAGCATGAGCTCACTGAGGCATGCTAGAAATGTTTCTGATTCTCCTCTACACAAAGAACAGCATGATTTAATTTCAGATATATACTAGATGTATCTACATAAACATGCCATGTTTTTGTATTTGAAATACTCATGAAATGGACTAGATGAAGATAAAAGCAGCAGTCAGAATCTCGACTCTCCTCAGATTCTCCTTGTGCTGTTAATGCCTGATAAAATTGTTACATTAGTTTTATGTACATATCCTCATTAATTGAACACCTCTTCCAGATGGGGCAGTTGCTGGAAGCCATGACAGAGAGGTAAGCCTGGTCCTTGAGAGCTCCTCCACCGTCCCTCTCCATCAGCGTCTCACACTGCAGTACCTCCTCACACACCTGGCCAAAGTCACCCAGGCACAGGCCAGCAACGGACTGGACACACACACGCTGGGAACGATCTTCGGACCGCTGCTCATACGGACAGGCCCTTGGTAATCGACTGATATTTTATACAGATACAGATAGTGTGTGAAGTTGATGAGTTCATGTTGGATTTGTCAGTTCTGTGAAGCATTAGGCAATGAAAGTAAATCTAGTGTTTTATCAAATGTGTCAGACCCGGAGTCTCCGCTATGTATTGTTAAACTGTCCATTGATTGATTGATTGATTGATTGATTGATTGACATGTAGGGTGTCATTGGATGAGGAGTTCCCTGCCCTTGTGGTGGAGAGGTTGCTGATAGAGAGAACTACGGAGCAAGACCTCACTCCTCCAGGTATGTTACTTTTAGTAAGGCTGTGAAGAACTATGTTTATGTTATAGTAGAGCACAAAGACATTTCATTTGTACGCAGTAAAATGTTGATTATGTTTAGCTTTAATATGCTACAATCTATCTCTGTCACATTTCCAGGTACTTTTTTAGCAGTTTCCAGGGAACTAATGTGTTATGTTACAGTTCGGACCCCTTCCATTAGTACAAAATGCTTTGAATGGTGATATGTTTGTGTTTATTTGTGTGTCTTTGTCTGTTTCCAGTTCTTCCAGCGAAGCCAGTCAAGTCAAAAATGGCCCCATCAGCCATGACAGACACAAGTAGCCTGCTGACAGATGCTGAGTGGTACTGGGGAGAAATCTCCAGGTAAATTACAGGGATTATACTGTTGATTTTGATCAGAGTTAATACAAAGTTTCTTTAATTTAACGTATTGGATAATAAATGTCACCAGTTACCTTGTGTGTTAGCCTTTAGAGCTTCAGTTTGTTTATGGAGGACTTGCTATATTTAGTAGATAGCAGCCAATTAGGATTATTGTGTTCAATTCATCGTGGATGTTATAACTTTAAATTGCATCTGATCACAGTTAGTGTTCATGCAGTAAATGCTGCATGTCATCGTGTTTGCAGAGAGGAGGTGAATGAGAAGCTGCGAGACACTCCAGACGGCACCTTTCTGGTCCGAGATGCCTCCAGTAAACTGGAGGGCGAGTACACGCTCACACTCAGGTAAGAAAACACATCTGGTTTATTGTTTCTTGTCAAACGTGCAGTATTGGCATGTTGTCTCCCACACCAGTTTGAACCACATTTCAATCAATGGAATAGTTACAATAGAAATAAAAAAATGAGACATTAAATGTAAACAAACAGGTCTTTGCTAAAAGTTAACAGACAATCAACATGTGCAGCCATATGTGTCCTTATTCTCATTTCCCCCTAATTTGGCTCCTGTCTCCCCCTGCAGGAAAGGGGGGAACAACAAGCTGATAAAGATTTACCACCGAGACGGGATGTACGGCTTCTCAGCGCCTCTTACCTTCCTGACTGTAGTGGAGCTCATCAATCACTACCGCCACGAGTCCCTGGCCCAATACAACGCCAAGCTGGACACCAAGCTCCTGTTCCCTGTCTCCAAATACCAACAGGTTGGTGATGCTGTAGATTATGTAGCAGATTGTTGATTGAAGAGTCTTCAGATTCACTTCACAAACTTTGTATCATCAAATTCAGTTACAAGCTAAATCCCACTGCAAGTTTCCTTTGATGTAGAAATCCTCAACAAAGTTGATCTCATTAATTGTATCAGTAACAATAGTTATGGCCTGCTCGAATTGTGTTTAATTCTTCAAGTGGTGACTTTGCTCTCATCTGCATTTTGCGCCGTTCAGTTGGTAAAGGAAAACAGTATAGAGGAGGTGGGAGAGCAGTTGAAGGTCTATCATGAGCAGTACCAGGAGAAGAGCCGCGAGTACGACTCTCTGTACGAGGAGTACACACGCACCTCACAGGTATGACTTCTGTTTGTATTCTTCAAACACATCATTGTTTAGTATATCTCGAAGATAAGATGAAACAGTGATTATTCTACATTGGGAATCTGTTTATAGCCCTAGGATATAAATGAGAAGATAGTTATATGGGGTTATGTAACAATTTGTATTCAAATATATTCAAAAAATAACATGAATAGAAAATATTAGGAACAAGCACAGAATACATTATGAAAATAAAAATACATAAAATTAATTAATTTCTTAAACTTACTATCAAGTAAGTGAAAAAGTGAAAACAAAAAAAGATATATCTGCTAACTCTAGATGAATGTGAAGGCTAAAGTTGTGTATTTAAATCATACATATGTATACATTCACATGAGGCCATTATTATACATACAAGCATTGTGCTGTTTATCTGCTGTCATATGCAATGTGAAATAAACTTATCTCACCCAAATATTAGGGGAAGTATGTAACAGGAGTTTTTTTGTCTTCACATAAGCAGGTAGAAGACTGGATATGTGTGATATCAGCAGCTCAGGACTAAATGAGATAAAACATCAAACGTCTGTCTCTCTGTCCCTCTTTTCTACAGGAGCTGCAGATGAAGCGCACAGCTATTGAGGCCTTTAATGAGACCATCAAGATCTTTGAGGAGCAGTGTGAAACTCAGGAGCGCTACAGCAGAGAGTCTTTGGAGCGATTCCAGCGCGAGGGCAACGAGAAAGAGATTCAAAAGTAAATTTATGTTTGTGCTCATAAGGTTCATACAGACAAATACAGTTTATCTTACTGACTTATAAAACTGAACTAAGCTGCTAAATTGAAAGCGTTTTGGCCCAATTTTTATTTAGCATTAAAGGAACACATTTGCAGTCGTAATTTAGATGTTTTTTCAAATCAGGATCCAGAGCAACTCAGAGCGTTTGAAGTCTCGCGTGAAGGAGATCCACGACAGCAAGCGGAAGCTGGAGCAGGACCTGAGAGAACAGGTCTCTGATAACAGAGAGATCGACAAGAAGATGAACAGCCTCAAGCCGGATCTCATGCAGCTACGCAAAATCAGAGACCAGTACTTGATGTAAGGAGAATCAATTAAAGATTTACTTTTCTCTGTGTTTTGAGTTCACTTTAGAAAATATGTACAGAATATATATATCGGTGCATTAAATCTGTGATTTTTTTGGCTTTGCAGATGGCTGACGCAGAAGGGGACTAGGCAGAAGAAGATCAATGAATGGCTGGGCATAAAGAATGATGCCGATGAGTGAGTGTTTGAGATGAAGTAACAGCTCAGCAGCTTGTGCTGTGATGACTGGGTGCTGGAGTATCTCCACCTGTAATTTAGGGAGTGGTTGGAGCCCAATGTTTTGTTCACGGTATGACGTGTGATTCTGTGTTTCCAGGTCCTACTCACTGGAGGAGGACGAGGGCTCACCCCACCATGATGAGTGCACCTGGTACGTGGGTGACATCAAACGCACCCAGGCTGAGGAAATGCTGAGAGGCAAATGTGACGGAACCTTCCTCATCCGTGAGAGCCAATCACAGAAGGGCTCCTACGCCTGTTCTGTAGTGTAAGTTTAGTTTGTGCTTGTTTGGGAGAGTTCTATTCAAAACGTCTTTTGCATTGTTAAGAAGTTATTATTTTAAATTTTTTTGCATGAAGATGTATTTCTATAAACACTGAAATTGTGATAATCAAATGTTTGATAGCAGGATATTTCCTTATTATCTAAACACTATCAAATTTGAAGCTCCCCTTGGCTTTACGGAGCTTAATACTGATTTTCACGTCATTGTTTATCTCTCCAGCCACAACTTCACTGTTACAGCTACCACTATATATAATAGTGTCATTTTTTGGTAGCAGCAGGAAGCTGTTTTCAAAAGATAACCTACTGTTCACTACCAAGCTTACATGAGTGCAAAAGTTCTCACACTAATTCCCACATAATGACTGTAATCACACATTAATAGACCTTTTTTTCAGACAATTTGACTTGTCATAGCAGGAAAAGCACAGGTGAGACGCATTTCATTAACAATGGCTCCGTTCCATCAAGTGTCCCAGTACAATAAGCCAGTGAGCCAGAATGCACAATACCTAAATGTAATGCAGTCATTTATAATGTTATCAATTAGACTTTCCCTGCTATGACATCCCCAAATGTAAGTAAGTAATGTGTGTGGTTGCAACACTTCACTTAAAAACGTAAAGCATTTGTAAACGATCTCTGTCATTCTTTCCAGTGTGGAGGGTGACACCAAGCACTGCGTCATCTACAAGACGGCCCCAGGTTATGGATTTGCTGAACCCTACAACCTGTACTCGTCACTCAAAGACTTGGTGCTCCACTACAAAAACGTCTCCTTGGTCCAACACAACGACCAGCTGAATGTAAATCTAGCCTACCCTGTCCTGGCCCGCTCTCAGAACCAGAACCAGCACCCCAGATGAATTATCCACCAGCAGTTTAGGACGCCAACCAGGGTGGGGAAACAGAATTTTCACTCATATGCATTGGGAAAGAATAAACCTCTGAACAATGCTTGTTCTTGTGTAAATGGCACAAAAAAAATAGACTCAACAGCCATGATTTAAAATTCATACATTTTTGACTGGAGGCTGGTGCTAATTTCCCACACTGACCCCGGTCCAGCAAAGAGCACTCCTTGCTAACAGCATGGCTTCAAAATAAGCACACTACTACCAGTAACGGAGCACTGTACAGTTAGCCTGGCTGACGCAGTGAGTTTTAACTTGAGGAGAGTGTCACATTAGCCAGCCATGACTCTACAGTGTCGGTTATGAAAAAAAAACTGAGGAATTCACAATGAAAATACATTTGATACAGAGAAAGAACAGACTAAATGTGTTACAAGAAGACAAAATAAGCACACAAAAATGTTGTTTTCAAGATGGCGGAGAAGACGAGAGAAACCAGATGGTGGGATGAATTTACAGGAGGCACTTTTTTTTTTTTTTTTGCCTTGAACATGTGATAAGTGTCCATAGACAAAGGCCCGATCTGTCATCCCCAGACTGCCTGCAAACTCATCGTTGACAAAAGCCTGAGCTGTCGTCCACTGACTGGCTCGGCCGAACCAGGCTGCTCGCTTCACACCTTAAGGCGGCTGAGAAACTGTGGACCTGTCAGGTGTAGTCACTGGAGCCAGAGGGGGAAGTGGAGGGAGGATGTGGGAGGGAAGGGGAGAGAAATTGTTGGGGTTGCTGTTTTTTTTTGTTTTGTTTTTAAGATTAATTGAATTTAAAGCTTGCTTAAGTGCCATAGTAATAGCTTTGAATGACCACAAGCCTGTGTCACAAGAACAAGGGGGCACGTTGAGGTTGAAAAAAGGAAGAGACGGAAGGCGGGAACGAGCAGCTGTCGACATAGACAAAGCTACAGCTTTAAAAGATACAGTATATTTTTTATGAAATTGTCTTTATTTCCAACTGCTTGTTGCTCTCTCTCAGTGGGCCTCCTTTTGAATTGACGAGGTACAACGTACATTAAATGCTGTATTACAGGACAGAAATGCATGGTACATATTTGGTGTATTGTGGATATAGATTTACTTTTTAATCACAATACACTAGATGGAGAGGTACATTGATGAATGCAGTTCCACATGATTCGGGTTTCCTTCGAAATGGAAATTGTGGAAAGACTCCTGCATCAAACGTCTCTTTGTTTCAGACTTCTTCCTTCTTTTTTCCATCCTCTTTAATACTGTAGCACCTGTAGCCATCAACTTAAGGCATAACTGTTAGTGCTCCTCTTTGGTGTCTTGTTTCTGTGTGCTAAAGACACTTGCAGAGCATCAATCTACGTGATTCTTGTATCTTCGGTACTGTAGTTGCCTCGTCTCTAGATAGAGTAGACAGTTTTAGCGGTACAATGTCCTTGCAGATGTTTATTGTCTTATTGTTTTGATGCAGATATACTCACGGTACTTCCTGCTTCCTGCCCCCTTGCGCTTGACTGTTCATTTCTTCACGAGCTTGACTCACAGAGCTGTAGAACATTGATGTACAAAAAAAAAGGAAAGCAGTAATATAACTCATGTACAGTATATTTCAGACCCACATGCAGTCAGTGTATGTGACTATACAGTTTCATCGCTGTGTTACTTTTATGTTTTCAGAATTATTGCTATGCTCTTAGATTTCTGTTTAAGGATGCACAGTATCCAGCTAATGTGAGCCAAATGAAGGATGTCTTTTCATGTAGCAAGAAAGAAAAGAAAAAAAAAACAACCAGTCCTTTGCCATTTAGCGTGGCCTCTGTGGTCTAAGAGATTATCTAGTACAGTTTGCATGAAGTCCTTCATTTCTTTTTCTTTTTATCACTTGGCACCAGTGGTTGATAATTGTGCTTTTTGTAGTACATATACAGTATGATGTGTGTTAGTACTATGCACGACACAGTCGTATGTGGATTACAGGTTTTAGATTCTCCGATCAGTTCCCTCCCTCTTTTCAACCTTGTGTTCATTTGGCTTGAGGTAAAGATTGTACCATCTTCCTTCTATGTCACTTTCAAAGCACAATTCATTTGTGTAGAGGCTGAGTTATTCTTATTCTTGTGTGGCCGATGAAAATGAAAAGAGGTGTCACGTGATGCCTTTGATTGACATAGTTGATTTCTTGAGAATGAATGAATCTGAATTATCTCTCGAATTTCTTACATATTGTAGGCTCAGACAGCCAAAAAGAGACAAAAAGTATTTTTCTAGAAAGGCTTAGAAGAGTCAAAAGTCATTGGCAATAGAACGTTTTAGAAAAATAATTGCACTGTTTTTAAAGGTTGCACATTTTCATGGATCTATCTTAATTTTTGTTGTTCAGAGGCAGAACTTGAAGTTTTGTTCCAAAATGAGATATTCACCTTCTCAAATCAAAGCCTACGTTTCATCTGAAGACCTACTGTAAGCTTTCCACACACACAGTGCTTTTCGGTGTTGTATCTTTTTTTTATTTTTTATGTTGATTCACAAATTTCAGGTAGCAATGTTTTTCCAAACATACCAATCCCATTTTTAAACGAAACCTAACTCGACCTAAAAAGTTTAAAATCAAGAGTTCAGGACGAATCTATTGTACTGTACTAAGCACAGTTCTTGGCAAGTAGAAAATCCCAAGAATTAAACTAGAGGTGACGGCAGTGCTTCTGTTTAGAGGGCTATAAAAACACGTGAGTGAGAAAGATTAGAAGTGCCTTTAGTCGTTGTGATGAGCTCGTCTTCTCCTCTTTGTCATTGGAGCGTTGCTCTACAAGATGGTGCCACCACCACCATATGCTGTGCCCCATGGTTCACACATTTGCCATTTATTAAAAACTAATGGGTATCTGGCAAATTTGCATAGTTGTTGTGTGTGATTGTGTGTGTGTCTTTTTGTTTGTCTGTGTGTGTGTGTGTGTGTGTGTGTTAGAGCAAATCTGAGCATGTTATAGATAAGAGAGTGGCAGATTTTAGTTGTGCCTCTTAGTTGTTACATCTATAGTTGTTACATATTCCTTCTTCTATGGTGGGGGCTGTACAGTAGCTTGGTGCTCTCTCTCACCGTGCACCAAAGCTAGATTTCTTTGGTGTCTGTTTTTTTTGTTTCGTTTGTTTGTTTGTTTGTTGTTATTTGCCTCGTATATTTTTGAATAAATCTCAGATAAGATAGAAATGTGAACGGTACACATCCGTGGCCCAGCCCAGTTGTTTGAAGCTCGTTTGATAAGCTCTCAAGTTAATGCATGCAGCATTTCTCAGTGTTTTATAGTGTCAGTTCCTTCGTGAACGGGCAATCTGGTTGAGTCATCCGCCACTGCTGACACATCCATTATCCAGTTTGTTGGACCAACACTTTTGTGACTGCACTTTTCTTTTCTGTGCCACACACTCAGAGTAGTTACGCCCCAACAACCATAAGCTTGCAGACAGTTGTGAAGCTCAGATGTCAATAGTGTTTTTAGTTGATAGTTTTAAGGTCTTTTACAGTATATCGGAAGTGATTTTTCATCATCATATTGGAGTATACAGTATACAGTATATGCCTTTGTTGTTTTTAGCGGTCAACAACTGTCATGTATTTCTGATGCTTTTGAGTGATTGCATTGTTTTCATTATAGAGTTAGTTTTACTATATCGGCTGTATAAACTCTGTAATACTTTTCAAAGGAGAACTGCTGGCTCATTATGCAATTTGTGTCCGAATAAGAGGAATAACATTAATTCTCCCAAATTACAGGTATATGTTCGTTCACTTACTACTTGCAGTATCTTAACATGCAGTTAGTTGAGATTTTGAGACATCAATCATTTTCATTTTCCTTGGGACGACTTTCTAGACAGGAAATTGTCCCTAGGAAAACAGTTCACATCGCATTATCCAGAGTAACCAAAACATTGTTTCCGGAAAAAACATGTCGCTGTTTATTTTTCATTTTTAAATGCTTTTAGCAGCACAAAGAACTGTCTGGTCATCTCCATTGTACATGTGTGAAGGCTCAAGTTTCAGATATGGGTGTCTCAAAAGCTCAGCACATGAAAGTGAAACTAAATGCATGACTAGATACTTCCAGGGAAAAGTGAAACCTTTGGGGTTTTTTGGGGGAACGTTGGTTAAACCGACCATTTATAACCATTTTCTGTGGAAATCATGTCAGTGGAGTGAGATAGTTGCAGTTTTCCCCAAAACAGTCCATGAACCAGCTGGTTCTGCTTCCATTTAAGCAATTTCCTCAAATGTTTTTAGTTGCTTAACGCAACATAGAAATGTAGAACTGAATAGCTTCCTCTATCACTTGTTGAGATGAACATTTTTGACATGTAGGTCAACACTTGGCATATATGCCAATCAATTAATCACAGATGTTTAATGGCTAGAAGCAATGAAACTTTAGTAGCAATGAAACCTGATCAGGCAGTGAAACGGGCAGAAGACGAAGACTTTATTGCGCTTTGACTTAGAGTTGAGACTTTGATCCCACTTTTGGTAGACATTACTCTGAAACTCAAAGCTTTCATCCTGCTCACCTATTAGATATGCATTTGTGTCATAGCTTCTTGAAAAACATTTTTATATATGACAAATTATCATTCAAATATTTTTTCATCAGCTTTGGTACACTGTAAATGATATTTCTTGAAATGGCCTCGCACACAAAGCACATCTTTCACTGACTACAAAGACGGACATGTTTGGTGTCGATTAAGGTTTGAAGAATGAAAGACATACTAGAGAATAAATATTTTGAAATATATACTTAGATATCTATATTTTTGGATGATGTCATTCTGATTTGGACTGTGCTTGAAACAAATCAGAAGGAGGCTTTGATGTGAACACGATCTTTAGACTTGCTCCACGGCTGCTTTGTATTTGAGCGGTTATTGAAACGCAAGCATTTTTACTAATCAGCTGCAGTGAGCTTCATCATGATCAGCAACAAACTTTGTGGTTACAGTTGATCAACATACATGTAATCTATTAAGCATGATTTATCAGGTGCATTCAGAGGATGAAGCAAGCTTATGTACATGTGTTAATATTTACAGAGCTGAGTCTATATGTTAAATGCAGTCTCGGCTGCTTTGCATTTATTAAATATTAGAGAGGAGTTGTTTCTTTTCTTTTTTTTTTCCTTTTTTTTTATTGAATTTGAGAATCAGTTTTGTCATTTGGAAGATTCTGGAGTTAGAGAGTGTTAAAGTTGCACCACAAAAGAAACACTTACTGTAGGATGCTGCCGCAGAGATCCACCATAGATTGGACACCGATGCTGTAACAAAGTGAACCATCTTACCACTGTATCTTCCTTTGGTAGATCTGTGTTCGCTGAAGGGTCGTTTCTTCTTTTTTTCCCCCTTTCTAGCCTGGACTTAAACATACAGGCAGAAAGAAAAAAGAAAAGAAAAACCTGTTAACCTGACAGAGAAAGAGGTAGACGATTCAACGGTTCGTGATCACTCCTTTACGCAGATATTTGTACATGGAACAATGATGGCATTAGAACGTGTTCTTTTATGGTGCCTGAGTATTTTTTTTTTTTTTTTTTGGCTTTTTACAAAAGCTGATAGATTTGTCTGTCCAAGTGTTATTTTTGTTTGTTTGTTTATATCTGTTAATGATAACCTTACAGAGCCTATAAAGAAAAAAATAAGCTAGCTTGAAATTTTTCCTCCATACAGAAAAAAGAAATACAAATGTTTACAATATGTAATTAACCAAATAGTAAATATGCGTTTGAGAATCAATCTGTCAGTCCCTCAAAGTGGCTGTGATAGATTGATTTATATTTCATTATTTCCTCTGTCATTTTAAACTTGAAAATGTTATGACTGCCTGTTCTTTTTTTTTTCCGTTTTGGTTTCTTTCACCTGTTTGTTTGTTTGTTTTTATTTTACTTATGAGAACAGTGCTCCCTCAATTTCAAAATAATAACTCAACAAGATAAAGTTTTCCATAATTCATAAGTATTCACCAGTCTTTACCTGCTGACTACTTCATCTTACACTGAGCCTTGTTTATGCATGACTGAATCCTAATTTGAGACGCTGTCGCATCTTTTGCTGTTTATATTATGTACAGTTTGGTAGATTTCAGTGTGACTCAGTTCAAAGATATTATAATGGGTAATACCCACATGTTGTGAATAATAGTAAAAACACACTACTTGGTGAACATGTTTGAGTACACACAATTCAGGAATAATTATCAAGAGGCATCCTATTCTTGATTTTGCACTACACAGCAAATGGTACTCAAATGAAAAGCTAAATTAGTTGCTCTATTGGTTGGTTAACTCATTTTTAAAACCAAAATTGATCCACTATAGTCTCAGCGTCTGTGTGATTTCCACAGATTTGAAACAGGTACTCTTTCAAATATGATGTTAATAACTGCACTGTCATTTCCCTTTTTTCTGTATCCTGTATACGATCGTCTCACATCAACACTTCTCAGTCTGGACTTTGACGTGAAAGGTTGCCATTTGTTTGATTACTTTGATGGGAATGTTGTGGTATTTTTCACTGGTGTACAGTAGTTCAAAATCGTGAACCCAACTCTGCGTGTTGGAGACGAGATTGGCAGTGATCCACTGGGCAACATCCTGGGCAACATTACAGAGAAGCAGCAATTGAAAATACCTATCCACATTTTTACGCTAACAACAAGGCAATGTCTTGTCTCCTTTGCTCTACCATGTTGCCCAACAAGTTGTTAGTGTATCACTGCCTCAGCAGCAGCAACAGATATATGGTTCTTAATGCGTAGTAAGCAAGTTCTCTTTATTTCAAAAACAGTGAATGGAAATGAATGGGGCAGTTAGATAAAGCTACTCTACACCAAAGTGCAATTGAACTCAGAGGGAGCACTGTTGTTTCAGCCAGTAGAGGCCTGTTGGTTGAGGTGTGCCCAACCCCTATGCACGAAAAGATGGTTATTCTTCTTCTCTTCTCTTGTGTTATCCTCCCTGTGTTGGTCTGTCTTAATTCAGATGCAACATTTCTTTCTTTCTCGTGTACAGCTTGCTTCAGAGTTGTGTTTGTCCTCAGACAGGTACTCTTTCATCTGTACGGTTCTTTCTTTAGGCTGATGCAATGATTTTAAAAGATAATAAAAGATATATGAAAGGAAGTTCACTGCTATGTGGATTTTTCTTGATGTGTTCTCCTGTTTTGTTTTTCCTTGCTGCGTAATGATGAGCCAAAAATCGACTTGTCACATGTTCACACACTCATGGTTTTCTCTGGCTGACTTTGCTGGCCTTAAACATTTATAGCACTCACTGAATAGTGTAAACACATATTGTTGAACACTTGAAATGTATGTCTGTGTGAAATCATTCATGCAGTTCTCAAAATGCCAGACTACTTGTTTTACCATGAGATTCAAACAAAAACACAGAGGTATTCATTCCTTTGCCCTTGTTCAGTTCTAAGGGGTTGGGTCCCCATTTTGTTTGTCATGCACACACACAGTGATGCACGTGTCCGCACTACGCTAACAAGCTATCACACGTAGCAATGCACCAACAACAGCAGTTTAGAAGAAGCCTGCCAGCAAGCAAATATGGGTGTAAACAATGCAAGTACTTGAAAGAAAACAGATTTGCAAATGTTTTATGAGGAAAGAAATGCATTCAGCATTTTGCTAGACCTCAAGGACACACACACACACAAGCTGAACAGTTTCTATAGAAACCTTTTCCTTGACAGAAAGCAGTTCTAATGAAAACTGTCCACAGGACTTTTGTTTATCTAGGAAGATAATGCATGGCCAAAACCTGGGCAATTAAAAGCCAAACTATCTGAAAGTCTAGATACCACGAGAGAGAAGTGAGAAAATGTGTTTGTGACGGAGTGAACCAACAGTATAACCTACATACTGTGGGGTAAATATGGCAAAGGCACACAAATATAAGAGTAGCACAGGCTAGTTACTGTACTTCCCACACATAATGACTGAAACAGCAGAGAGAAAAAAAGACTTTCAATGTGAATCTTTAGTTTAATCTGTTACACATCTAGGCAGCAGGACAGCGACCCAAACGCAGACAGCCAGTAGGAACACATTAATTTAGTGGAAAAACAAAAGACGGTACAGGTAACGACACTGAAACAGGCATGGAACACAGGAAGGGAAGACAGCAAACAAACAATGGTCCAACAATCATCAAAGAAAATCAACTCGTATGAATAGAAAAGAAACAGAAACAGGTGAGTAAAAACACAGGTGAAACGAATCAGGAGGGAAACAGACAATGACAGGAAGACAAAGGAACACACGGACACACAGATTACAAAATAAAACTGGAAAACAGAACACATGAAGTCCTTAGTGGGTCACGCAGGAAGCAGAGTGAGTCATGCAGTCATGTTGTGTCCTGTGCTTTTTTCTCTCTCTCTGTCCTGGTATTTAGAAGAAAGCTGTGAGAAATCATGTGAGAATCACCAGGTAAAACCTTTTGTAATGTTCAAAGGTTTGTGATGTTTTGCTGCAGTGTGTGTTTCTTATGACTCTTCTTGAGCAACACCTACGGTCTGAGGGACTGAGCTGAGACATGCAGTTGCAGTATAATTAGCCAGATGAGGTGTAAAGGTCACGCCAAGGAGACTGTCCAACAAAACAAGAATAACAGCAAACTGGGTGAACTGATCACAAGGACTACAACTCTTCCTGGAGATAGTTTCCTTGTTTTCCTTTGTGTGCAAGAAGACTTCCTAGAAAGGAACCCCCTACATACAGTACATGGCGGGTGAAGAGTTGGGATTTATATGCAACTCACCACTCATTTCAACCTCTACATTTGCAGAATGCACTTTATCCAGTGTAATAGGTGTTGTTATGAGTAATGTATGCAATATAACCCATAGCGCACAGAAGTGATTACATTTTCAAAACGTATTTGTGTATAAACGTGTATAACCAGTTCTTCAATTTCCAGTGCATCCCAAGATTTGTGAGCTAATGTTTTGGGGGGAGGTGTGGTTGTATTGTTTATATACTTGACTTGAAATATCCAGGTGAAAGCTAACAAAATGCCAACTAATTGAACTTCAGGATGTGAACATTTGCTTGATGTTAAAAACCCCGTGCCCACACAAATCTCATGACATTTTGACTTGTTTCACCAAAATCCGCAGCAGCGAGGTCTCTCTTCATGCATGGATCTCTTCCAGTTACAAGTGACGCGGTCTTAATCATATGATCGGGAGCCAATCAAAAAATAGGTTGCCTCCACGAGGAAGCATCGGTGCCGTATTTAAAGTTGCACGGTACAGTCGCTTGTAGGTCAGTGTTGAGTGTTGAGTTTCAGCTAACTTTGTTTCGTGGTGTTAAGGTCTACGCTGCCACTGAAGATGAAGGCTCCTCTGCTGCTGATTGTGACTGTTTGGTTAAACAGTCAGTACGGCGGTACTGTTCTCTCTACATGCTCCCATCCTCCATCACAGTGGTGCTCATCTCTGGACTCAGCTATCCAGTGCGGGGTAAGATTACTGATGTGAAAATGCTCATTCTCCTTCCTTCTTCTCTGACAATTACACGCGACATCTCAGATATAGTTCCGGTCAACAGTTTAACCACCATTTTAAATCACTACGCTAGCGTTAACCGCGGGCACGGAAACTATGGCAACAGAATTCTGCCGGGCGCTACGTCACCAGTTAACATACTGGCTAGCTAACTCTTTCAACTGAAAACAAAAACTGTTCTGTTCTTCACAACACGAATGGCCCTTTGAACACTTCTTGAGTCTGTTGTAAGTATTCATTGTATACAATAAAAAATAAAAACAGTTTTAGGTGCAAAGGCGGTTGAGGCGTTTAGACATTTTCCCCCTCAACGTTGTCCAGCGTTTTCGTGACGTTATAACCACGTAGTTGTGTACTAACTGTCGCTTTAAGTAACGTTGTTAAAGTTTCACTGATACTTACCACAATTATGTTGCGTGTAGACACTATTTTGCGCGGTAGGTTGTAGTTTTGTCATGTGGAGTCACTGAGTAAGAAGTGGGCGTTTTACAGCTGGGACTACCTGGTCGGCTATGGAAGAATTTAGCGAAGGAGGAAGTAAAAACCTAAAAAAGTTACTGACATCGCCAGTTTCCCTCTATTTCTGGCTGCCCTTTGCTCACAGACAGAAACTACAGAGAGATAATGCAAATCGACATATCCTTCCGCATTGTGGCAGTTTCATACAGAATAGTATAACACACTAGGTTCAGGTCATACTTTCATCCATTCAAACAAGTATAGTCTAAGTACTGGGCATGCTCAGTTGCTTTGTATGTTTTTGGACATCTTTTGTGTTTGTCAGTAATTTAAACGAACATAAAAAGGTAATGCCACCAAAGTCTTAATTGAAATTAAGACTTTAACGTTTACAAAATCTATACTGCCACCAAATGAAAAGTGGTCTGATGTTGGGTATACACTGCAGCACTCAAAGAGAAACAAAGAGCCATCACATGTAAGTTAACCTCCCCTCCTTTGCCCCCACATGCAGGTTTTGAAGCAGTGCCTTGAGTCTAACTTAACCAGGTCCCGTCAGACCGCAGATAAAGTCCAGGTGGGGCTTTACTATGAGAGTCTGTGTCCCGGCTGCAGAGGTTTTCTCAGTGCGATGCTCTTCCCCACCTGGTTGTTGCTGAATGACATCATGTCGGTTACTCTGGTGCCATATGGAAATGCACAGGTAAGCAGTTAACCAGGCACCTTGGGTATACACTGGGACTGTACTTCCTCTATACCAGGACTTCTCAAAGTCCGGACCGAATGGCAAGTCAATCCGGACCCAGCGTGTTATAAATAAAATACGTTATGAAGTGTAACGTTTTCTATTTTGGAATACATGCATACAAAATTGATCAGTAAATTGTTAGTGACAGTGTAGCAAGTGATAATCCAGATGGTTTTAATGTGGTTTCTTTCCTTATTGCTCATATTGTTGGCAACGTTAACTGCAGGAAAGAATGCTGTGTGTTGTTGCTTGAGAATTTGCTATCAGCTCCTATATCACAAATACAGAATGTGTCTCGTTTTCTCTAGTACATGATTTCTACAACTAGTGTAAATGTAGCTGTAAGGGGGGGTATGCCAAATTATGCCAAATCTGGTTGCAAAATTATGGTTTGTTTTTGTTTTTTAACTTGTGTATCTGTTGCATTTACCCCACCTCAGGAGAAACCTGATGGACAGAAGTATATTTATGACTGCCAGCATGGAGAACAGGAATGTCTGGGCAACATGATTGAGGTAAAGTTACAACCCAAGTTCACAAAGACAGAAAACTAGTGAATAATACTGTAACTACAATTTGGAACAATGTAATCTAGTTTACTTTAGTGGATTCTTGTAAATCTGGATGTTGTGAAAGCACTATAATCTCTCAGAGAAATGCCCAGTCTTCAGAATGCCTTAATCTTTTTAAATTTGTAAGTTAGAAATAGTCACTATTGTTTTTTAGTGGCATCACAGTGTTGACAGTCCGCTGTGATTAATTTATTGCCCTGTTCCTCTCAGACATGTTTACTGAACATGACCCAAATGGCTTTCCCGATCATCTTCTGTATGGAATCCTCCGGTGATGTCATCAAGGCAGCCAAGAGTGTAAGCAACTTGTGTGTGTGTGTGTGTGTGTGCGTGCGCATGTTTGTCTCTCTACTTTGTACAATCTGTTTTGTTCACTGCCACTTCCCCAACATGTTATTTATTATTGCACTACTGACGATGATGTGTGTTTATTTCCCTCCGTTGTTGTTTATAGTGCGTGGAACTCTACGGCGACCCTAAGTTGAACTGGGACAGCATCATGAGCTGTGTGACAGGGGACCAGGGAAACCAGCTGATGCATCAGAATGCCTTGCAGACCAATGCCCTGAAACCTCCACACCAATATGTGCCCTGGGTGACCGTAAACGGGGTAAGGGTCCGGTGCATTTAGCGGCACGACCTATGGCCTCTGTGGCTGAGATCACAACCTTGAATAAAGAACATTGGCGTGAATTAGAGGTAGAATAAATGCTTGTTTAGACTTAACATCCTGACATGTTTTGAAGCTACTTTCCTGGCAATGTCCCCATTCTGCCACTGCCGCTCGCTTTTTAAACAAGTGCTGTTACATTTCCAGTGACGATATGATCTTGGGATTTTTCTGACACTTGATCTGCCCCAAAGCTTCTGTCTGTCAGTGAAAGAGAGCTGTGACTGACTGTGTGGCACTACATCTTGATGTAAGCTCAGCACAACAGATGCTACCGTGTCTCTGCCAAGCAACCTGAGACCGGCAGCATGGTAGCAGCTTGAAACTGGAGAACTCCTTAAGAAACAAAGAGAAAAGACACATCCTGTCTACAGGAAGCATCAGGCAGCAGAGCATCATGCAGTTCCCCTGTGGGGAGTTTGCCAAATAAGGCTTGGACAGAAAATTAAAAGCAGTTTTAAAGCATATATATGTATCAATATTATCCCATGTAAAAATATAATATTTGACTCCTGTATGTATGTATGTACAGTATATGGGTTAACAGGGCTAACATTACATGACAAAATTATATGATACACTTCATCCACTTAATTTGTTGTTTGTAAATAGGAATTGGGATTTAGTTATTTAGCCACCAAATGTTTTTCAAAAAGTATTCCCACATTTGCTTTCAATCCTGTATGGAGGGAATGTTCATGTTGGATTGTGGAAAAATCACAAGCAGCAGTCTTGGCACCATAAGTGATAAGTGGCCTCAGATTTCTTGACCATTACATCACCATCCAGAAGAAACAAAGACCATCCAGAGACCATATCTACTACAAAACACTGTCCACATTGGGTGACAGATGGCTCATCAAATCATTATACTTTTTGTATAGTTCAACTTTTGTGCTTCTTACGGATGATTTTTCATCTTTGCGAATTGGTCGTGGTGACAGTCAGCTCTGTGTTAAATCCCAGCTTTGTAAAGCAAAGTTCACTTCTTTAACAGAAGTATTGATTTATTTATATAGGCATAGTTTTGCAACTCGGACCTGTTGATAAGCTTGTACTTACAACCACTTTACCGTAAAACACTGCTAGCAGTTGTTGTGACTAGTGGAACCTGCAAGTCTGTTTTAAACTGTGTCTGATTAAATCTTTCTATATGCAGTAAAGTTAGTGATGGTATTACATATCTCTAAAAGCTGACATATACTGTTAGCTCATATTTCAGTTGTGTAGGTGACACACCCCTTCTGACATGGTCATTTATCCACCATTGTAGATTTTTTTTTAAAGTCAACAGTGTACATGTATCTTTTGCCTAAATGCTACTTGTTTCCGCCTTTGCGGAGCATCGTATACTCATTCTTACTTGATTTGCAGGAGCACACAGAAGAACTTCAGGACAAAGCCATGTCCTCTCTCTACACTCTGGTCTGCAGCTTGTACAAGGTACAGTTAATGTCAATTAAATCTGAGTCATTCATTGACTCTGTGTTCTGCACTACTGCCCTTTTTAATATATTTTGTGTGTGTGTGTGTTTATAAAATCACAAGCAGTGCCTAATTTGCTGTTTGCTTAGACTTCACCTTCAAACTCTAACAAGCTATTCATTTTTTCCAGGGCCCCAAGACTGCGGCGTGCGGAGGGAGCCAGAGACACTACAGAAGCTACTGCCACAATGAGTGAAAGAGTGGCACAGCACACGCCTGTATTCCTGCTCTGTTGCAGGTGTGGCAACTAAATAAGGAACACAGGAATGTTTACCCAAAATTTTTTTAATGTGATCTGTTTCTATAAAGGGAAAATATTGATCGCCTCACTTTATATTTCACCAAATATAAATACGATATACTTGATAAGAACGTGTCATCATTGAAATGCTATCTGTCTGGCCAAAGACAGTGCTGTCATTGTCCTTTAGATGGCGCCATATCTCATAACGTCATCTTCAGTCCCCTGTTAGCAGAGGTAACAAATAGCAAGCAACATACATGGAGTTTAGAGAAAGAACTGTTAATCATGCCATACTACTGCTTTAAAATGGGTGTGTTGATTTCATTTAGCAGGTTCCTTAATTTTAAACTGCCAGATCATCCTGAAAAAGTGTTTACACAGTTGATTAAATGTTCATGTTATTAAAAAACTGATTTAAAGTATATATTTATTAATACATTATACGCGTGTATAAAGAGCAAACCAGAGATTATAACTAAAGGTGAAAACAAATGAGTGATTCCATGAGTCACAGCAGACATTATTCTTTAGGTTTCCTATTTGGTTTTTAAAGCTGCATTCATGAGAGTGTGCGGCAGAAGTGGCAGGGTCATTAAAGTTCATGTCCTGAGGATCATACTGAGTGTTTAACATGGACTCATGTCCTGTTTGAAATAGTAAATTCATCCAAAGCTGTGTTTATGTTGTAAGAAACAGTCGCATGGACGGATCGTGGGCAACAGCAGCAGCTTGATTAAAACCAGAGTCTTGCCAAACCAGAAGGTCTAGATGCATGAGGTTCGCTGATTCTACAGTCAGATAGACACACGTTCATGCAGGCAGCTTCACCACATCAGTCACATCTGCAGGCTCCATGTACTTTCTCATTTCTGATCTGCGGTTTTATTCTTGCCGAAATATTCATTGCTTTTGGGTTGAGTTAAGCTACAGTCTAAAAAAAGGGTCACAGTAGATGATTAAGACTCAACTCAAAAGTGCTCTAAGAAAGTTAGCAAATTGGCACTAACCACACGACAGCTGAGGGTTTCTGAAGAGGCGGGGAAATAGTTGTTCTTTACTGAGTTCAAGGAAGTATTGGTGCCACTGACTACTTCATATCTGATCCTGAATGTGGTATTTGTATATATGTACCTCCTCCTTGGTATTTCCTCCCCAGTTGTCTTGTTCTCATGCTACACTAGCTGAAAGTATGAGGAGAAATAACTCATCCAAATTTTTCAACTTCACTGAGGTAAGGGTAATTAATAAACCTTTAAGAAATACTCAAAAGAAAAATTATTATCAATTATATTAAAATCTGTCAGTGGCCTAGGGCTCATAATTAATTTATATTTTTTCTGAAATCTGTTTAGATCTCAGATTTAAAGAAATGTTAACTGGCTTCACATTAGCTATAATACCAAAGATAGCAGGTTACTCGTGTGATTAGCCTCATGTACTTGTGGATTGTGTAATAACATTCATGTATTGTTCTATACGTTTTTCCATTGGCAAACAGTTAATGGAGTATGTTCAAATGAGCCCTATATAAACGCAAGTTCAAGTTAATAGCAATAATTTGTCTTTTAAGTTCATTAGATCAAACAAATGAGGTTTGGGAGCCGATTCAAAGGCCATTTCAAATTTACATACATCATTTACTAGTAAAATAGTTTTTTTCTGTGTCTTGGTCAACTTGGTCTAAGACGGTCAACAGTCAATCCAGGGAGTGTGTTGTAAATTGCTTATGGAGAGGTGGAACTCCCGAGCAGATGGACAGATAAGGTCACGGGATGCAGCAGAAAACAAGAACTCCTGTTTCCCCTCAACACTGACGCTGAAAGAAACATGCCCTAAGAGCTCAATCCCAAACACTATCTCACTGTGAGAACCGTCTATTGTGTCCAAGGTGATAGTGTGTGAGTCTCAGGACCTGGAATCAGATAAACCTTCCAAAAATAACACCAGAGTGGAGCTTTTTTGCGAGGCTCGTCATATTTTCAGCAACAGCACAAAAACAGCCCTGTCTGAACCTTTACCTTTAGATCTCGGCAAATGGTTTTTATTTCATACTGTCTCTTCGAGAAGTTAAAAAAAGGCCAAGCCTGACCTTTTCTAATTGGCTGATTTCTGAATTGTTTAACTGTATGAATATTAAATGAATATTCACTTTCCACTGCCAATAAAGTAAAAAAAAAAGCTCTGTTAACTGTCGTTACCTGCGTTTCCGGTTCTAAAATTGTTGAACTTGATGGGTACAAGCCAAACCACTGATGTATAAATGTAAATGTATAAATGTAAATAAAAGCTTTTACGCCACTGCAGCACTTCTCTAGTTTAACAATCTGAAGCATCTGATCTAATGATGTAATCTAATTGGCCGCATTGCTCATTTCAGTCCCATCACATTCTGGCCTTTTGTTTCTTCTGTCCGTCAAGAGACAGTGGGACTCTCCGGACGCTCCCTGCGTCGAGCTCCTCCAGGACCCCGACGTCAGATGTCTTGTGAAGAGGCTGTTCTCCGGCACCCTGCAGCTGCCCAGGCTGTCCTGCAGACCCAACTCGCAGGACAGACCTGAGGACAGCCCCCAGTCCGGGCCCTCAGCTTACAGCATCAAGCCCTCCAGGAGCCTGGGGACCCTGACCAGCTGCATCTCCAGAGCCTTGTGAGTCAATATTGTCAGTGTCTAAAGCAACTAAATCTAAATAACTTACCCTACAGAGCCTCGTTTTCCATCTTTAAAGAAATGTGTTGGTAATATAATTAACTTTACTTTATGATTTAACTTAATCAATTTTATTTTCAGTTTTTCCCCTCCTATAATTTTGATCATTTTTACTAGTGGCCAGACAGTTGGGCTCATTAACAAGATGTGGTCAATCAATAACCAACGCGCGTGACTCCAGCATGCTGCGGTCTTGTTAGTCAACACACATTTAGGATAACTGCAGTTTCAACTTCCAACTCCGTTTCCTGTAAATATTCAGCAGAGCTTGATGATTATTTTGTTGCCTCTGCTTAATTTAGGTGGGAAAAAAGCACATGATCCAACAAAGTGTCCTGCTTAAGGCGTCGCTCTCCTGTCTGTGATACTGCTGAACAATTATCACTATAAAAGATCAGACAGACTTGTAATTGTCTACACAAAAACGTCCAGGCTCCAACACATTTGTAGCATTATTGCCTCTCTCTCTACACTGTATGTGTGTATGTGCTGAAAATGTGTGTGTGTGTTTGTGTGTGCGTGTGTGTGTGTGCGTACTGCACCTTTGGTCCCTTTTTTCACATGTCAAAGGAATGCAGACTGACCGGTTTGATTCCATGCGTAGCTGTAGTGCATGTCAGAGGTGATCAGATTTGGCTGTGGACAAAGACACAATTGTATCATTGGTGTTTTTTCTTTTATAGCTAACAAACCTTCTTAACACATGCTGAGGTAAATTTGACTAAACTTTGTCTTATAGAACCAATAGTTTCTGAAGTTTAATTACTTCAATAATTTCAGGTTTCTGTTCTTGTAAAATCCTAAAATATAATTTGATTTAAATGGATGAAACACAAGTAAACATTTTTTTGGTAACAAGACAAACGTATACAAATAAGCGTTGCATTTGCCTGGCACCAAATAACAAGGGGGGGCATTTTAAATCCAATCATTTAAAACTGAATAGTGTAGTTTCATTGATTTCAGCGATAACCTATTTGTTTTACACAATTCACGTTTAAAACTATGATTTTTGCCCTCACATTCTTTTATTTGGGCACAGTAAACGTTGTTTTCGGAAACCAGTCCACTGCTGTTCTGTTCAAGAGAGTACAGTACGTACGCAGACATAGCCTAACGTGTCAAAGCAAACACACTGGCAGATTCATCACACTGAGCCATAGTCAAACCTCTACAGATGAGGGGCTGGAAAATTGGTTTGTATATTGTGATTATTTTTGTATTAATTCTATTCGTGTTTATATAGCAGCAGGCATTAAGCGACGCTGCTGTAGACATGACTCCTATGATGCTGATACCCTAAAAAGCCCTTCATTGTGTTCCTTCTCTGTGAAGAAGGCCATGTGCTCGTCTGTTTACAAGTTGGTAGTGCAGTTTTGAATCAGCGCCAGAGAAATAGTTTATGGAGTAGCATTTAAAGCTACAGGTTGTTAAAAAATGACTGCCACATATGCGGGGTAAATCTAATCAAAATCGACTTAGTTTATTATGATATCACTAATTTGAAAAGTTAATAATAAACTTGCAATAAGTACCTCTAAAATAGTCATGTGATGCGGGCTGACAGAGATACAGAAGTCCTCAGTGGAAGCTTGTTTCAAGATTGGGTGAACTGAAAGTTGACCTCAGACTGTAGGCAGTGTCTACAGTCATGCAGTCACACACGTTCTTATATGGACAGATTGGTGAAGACCCCGGCAGGATCGGCTATGTGTTACCTCCTCCCTTGGAACAACTTCTAATGTTTGCCAGGCTTTGGTCAGGAGGCAGGGGCTTGAACTCCCCGAAGAGGTCCCCGTTCAGAATTTCCAACAGAGGCACAGAAGAATTACCCTCTGGCCCATAACTCTCCTCGTCCACAAGAGTATGAGAGTGTGAGTATGATGAGAGTCTGGGATGCAGCAAACAGTGAGAAGAGTGATTATCTGAGGAGGAGAGCAGTGGAATTTAATTTGGTGTGGTGGACAGGAAGGCAGATGCAGGTGATACAAGCCCGGCTTACTCTCTTTGAAATGTTTCATAAAGCAAGATGCTTATGACTTTCCCCCCTGAAAAGGAAGATCCCCTAAAGGCAAATCGCTCTGGATCAAAGTGATGGTTTATGTAATTGATCCAGAGTGCAAACTTGTCTCCAAGCGTCTCTGGTTCTTATTAGCAGTTTGTCCTCAGATTTCTATTCAGGGAGCAGCTGTGGGTTCAACACGGCGGAGATGCTGACGTGTTGAACGTAGTGTCATGGCAGTTATAAACTGGGAGAGACACATCCGGTGTTACACACTCCTACTGCGTGTAGTCCTTTGAGACATGCTTTTGTGATGAAGGGTGATATTAAAATCTTGACACGCATTTGACCCCAAAATGACGAGGTTACATCTGCAGCGCTAAATTTGGATGAGAACTAATTTCTCTGTCTACAAATAGAGTGCTGTTGCTCCAGAATACATACAATACAGTAGCTATGAGTTTATGTTCATAAAAAGCCTTTAACCAAAGAATCTTTCTTCCTGGCTCTTCCTACCATCTGTTGGTCATAGGTTCAGCCCCGTGTCAGATGTTCCAGCTCCTTAGGTTATATTAGTTTCTCCAGACAGCACCGGTGTTTAGCTCTGAGTCCTTAATCACAGGAGAACCTTTCCTCACTCTGCAGTGATAAACAAAGAGATTGGGTGGGGGTGAAGATGATGTTGCCTCTGGTCACAGATAGAGAGCGCCATCGTGACAGCGCCCATGCACTCTATAGCTTTTATCTACCTCTGCTTTTTATAGTCAGCGGCCCTTCATGTGACTCCTGGTCTGCTCGGAGCATGTGAAAGGCAAAGAGGCTGTCTCTGAGGAAGTAGGCAACTTCACAACAAACAGCACCTCGGGGACCAGAGGAAACATCTGAGTATGCAAAGTCAGTTGGAGTGAGAGTAAGAAAGGCGAGCTGGAGGGCCGAGCCAGGCGACGGCTTAATGTTTATACACGGGAGGAAGTAATTATGGAGCACAAAGTTGAAGTTGATGAACAATATGCTCCATAAGATTAGGAATGAGGGAAGGGGGGGAGAGTTGGAAAGAGGGAGAGAGAAGAGGAGGTGATCTATCATGCTTCTCCTTCTTGTAAATCAGACGCCCATATTTAGTTGGAGAGAGGGAAGGCCTTGCAGTAATGTAAACAAAGCCAGGGAAAGGGAGGGAGGGAGGGAGAGTACGTCGACTGTAATGTTTGAATCTATTGCCCGGCACGACAGTCAACATGATCCTCAGGGACAGACCAGAGAGGGGCTGATAGGTTTCAAATAAAGATAAGAAGTCACGTAGGGAGGTTCTTGTGTTGGCTTTTTTGAGGGGTTTTGGCGCTCTTTTTGGATTTTGAAAGAAGCTTATTTGAGAGTTTTAACAAGAGAGTTTTGGAGTGATCATGAGCAGCCCCAGATTTTGTGCAAATATGAGGAAGCGAGGATTGGACCAGAAGCACTAGCTTAACCTGTACTTCAGGACAGTAAACCACAGAAACAAATGGACCACTGTCACACGTCATGTCATGAAAAAGTTGATTTGAAAAAACAAAGAGAGACAGATCAAATACCGTTCCTCGGACCAAAGTAACCAAAGGCCGAGCGACCAAAGGGAGCAACTACCTGACCATCCTCTCTTCACCATGAGCGAGCTGTGCTCCGAGAGCTCTGACGAAGAGAAGGCTGAAGTTGAGGAGAGGCTGCAGGAACGAAGGGTGACCAGGCTGCCCATCATTCAGCTCATGCCCAGGTCCAATGTGGGCTCCCCCGGAGGATCCCCAAGGATCTCGCCCAAGGATTCCCCACGCGGGTCTCCCCGAAACTCCCCGCTTCTCTTCAGAAAGCTGCTGATGAACCGCAGCATTAACCTCCAGAGGCGCCGCTTCACTCTGGCCCACACGCCCAGGTAGAGTCCATAACTCTGTTTAACCGTGTAGCTTTACTTTGATGTGCAGACAACTAACGCTTCTACATATGCGCTGGACTGCACAGGTGAATACTTAAGTTGCAGTGGATGAGCTTAGATATGCTTAATTAAATACATATCCCAATATCCATCATGGGATCATGCTCGCATGCAGTATATGTTAGGAACCATTAACCATTAACCTTTTATCTCATGGCCAAGGGTTATTCTACTAAGCTGCAGATGTTGATGTACTTTTGGTTTATTTTAGTGCAGGCCGCAGGCTTTTCACACTACAAAAATGGTTGCCGTTAAGCTTATGTTATAAAATTGATTCTGACCACAAGATGCTCGTGTATTGCTGCGTTTTAGTTAAACCCACTGTCCCTACCTGAATAAAATCAGCCATTGTTTGGAGAAAGCTCTACTAAATAAAATTTTCACAATGTGAGGATGTGAGAAATTTGCACTTGCATCCTCTCTATATGGACCTGCTGATATTTACTGAGACTATTACACAGCAGATGCACACACAGGAGGGTTGCTGGATACTTGGCTTGACTTTTGCTTTTTTTATGCTTATGCTTTATGGCTGCAAAACACATTCAATTCCCATGGTACCCTAAGGGGGTTTTGCTGAAAAAACAAAGGTCTGTATGAAGAGTCGGATTTTAAAAACAGCTCAGTTTTAGTGCTTCATTTCCTGAATGTGTTTTTCCGACGCTTTTGTTTTCCTACCGAGCGGCATCCTCTCAGTAAACACACAGCTCATCGACACCTCTGCTGTCACTCGGCAGTTTGTTGTTCCATTTATTTGTCAAGCAAGTAATTTCATTTAGTCCTTTAAACCACACCTCCAGCTTGTAACTTGATATCTCCTGCTTAGCTTTAAACAAACGTCATTTATTCTAAATGTTTCATCTGTTATAGTGGTCATATCTCTTGTGTGTAATGAGTACAGATGTCTTGCTGTCAGCCAGCTCTGCGCTGGTACCTGTTGACAGCTTCAGTTTTATGAGCCATATGGCCCATGATATACAATGCATATTAAACATTTACTTGTCAAGGCATAGGTCGTATGATCAATTAAACCATACTTGACCACTTAACTTCTTAAGAGAGGAAGAATAAACAGAACCTTACACATATGTGTGGATGGATATACAAACAGCCCTGAACCATACAGGGCCAATGCTGCCATAGAGTGAACCGGTTGGGACCTGTCTACATCATGAAATTTATATAAAAAGGGACTCTAATCAGTGTCAGTCAGTCTCCCTTGTGTGTCCTGACACACACACTAAGTAGTCACGAGGCCACGCCTCCAACAATCGTTTCCTAACTTGTTACATTTTTTAAAAATCTGCTACAAGAGAGAGGCTTTTAGCAGAATTTACAATTCAAATATGCGTGAAGGTTTCTTTAATGAAAGAGCTTTCTGTGGAAATTTTGCAGTACTGTTAAACCAATTGCCTCCTATCCCTTTGTCAATGTTTACCCTTCTCTCCTCAACATAAACACGCTCAGATGTAGACACCGAAAAGTTCTGGGCTCTTACTAGGTGTTTTCGACTTGTTGCACTAATGTTAGATGACACCCACCTTAGTGAAATACAATTCAAAGTCGGGGAGAAACTCTAGCCGCTCCTGTAAAACCCTGCATTACTTTTATTGGCAACAAATGCATATTAAACATTCCTAAAGAAGACAGTGCCTACTAAAAAACTCAAAAAGTGTTTACAAGTTCATTCACCTTTATAAACATGCAGTGGGGGGGGGGGGGGGGGGGTAATTTTCCCCCAGGGGTTTAATGGTGTTGGTTTTTTGTTTGGCAGAAAAAATTTTTTTGCAAGGTTCCAAGGTTTAAAAAAACAC
>JAVQJL010018852.1:0-20141 GCA_036024295.1 Nannoperca obscura | reverse complement strand
TATATTAAAAAAAGGGTAAAACATACCTTTCCTCCCTTGCTGCTTCCAGATGGAGTGCTGGTCGCGTGGCTCTGCGTTCGGTGATTACTGACGACGGCAGACTTTTCTCTGTGGGCGCTGGAGCCACGGCCAGACTGCTGCTTGGCTGTCTTACACGGCGTGCCATCAGAGTCCTGGCGAAAACCGACAAAATGGATGACTAAATAGTATGTCGCCAAGAAGATTTCCTCATGAAGCTTTAAGTTGTGCAACAATATTTGAAGGCTTAGTGTGTGTGTGTGTGTGTGTGTGTGTGTGCAGATGCAAGACTGACCGCATCACTGGAGCTGGAGGTTGAGGACGTGGAAGAAGGCGACAGCGGAGAGGAAGAGGGAGAGGAGCGCAGTGAAGGAGAGGAGGAGTTGGAGGAGGTTTTGCTGTGGGGAGCCGACGGTAGAACTACGACGACGACATCGTCGTCATCGTCATCTGGAACGTTGTTGTTGCACTCGTCGAGCTGCTGGGACTCAAACAGTGTGACTTCATTTCCTGCAGAAACACAGACAGGACAAAGTTAGAGCTCACGCAGCTCTGCTGCTGTAGTAATCAAGAAATACTTCATGCGTTGAAAGATTTGTAAAAAGAGTTTTGGCGTACTGTTGAGAGGCAGATCATTCTGAGACGGGCTCCCCCAGTTCTTTCGGATCCATTCCCTGTATTCATCCACTTCCTGCGTTACCCGGATTATTCGGCCAAGTATGCTGTGACGTGATACAGAAGAAGGTGTGTGTGTGTTTATACGCGTTTATACAGCAGCCTGAAAACAAATGTTTCTGGTAACGGTTACTGAGACTTTCAGTGTGATCAAATAAAACCAACCATGACGGGAACAATTGACATAATCGAATCCTATGATTGACAACAGTGACAGTATACGACTGAATATTGCAACAACCACTAACTGGCAGTATGGTATGCTGTGATTGATAAACCGATAATCCAAAATCAGATGATACTCATTACAAATTAGTCAACATCTCAGAAAAAAATCTTCTGCGTTACATCATGGACACCTTTTTTAACCCTTTGAACTCAAACAATAGAAACGGTCCACCGGTGCTTACATTTGTGCTTATTGAGATTCTTGGAGTATCTTTAAATGCTTCATATCACCAAAATCTGTACAGCTTGAGCTAAAAGGCTATGTGCGTCACTAAACCATAATGACTGAAAAAAATGATTTAAACGGTCATAAATTAAACAACAGTGCCACCACATTTTGCAATGCCCGTAACGTAACGACATCATCAACTGGCGACATGAGCAAACAACGTGATGACACAGAAGACAGGAGTCATAGCATTTCAGCTGCAAAAGAATGAATGTTCATGCTATTGCGGTTTTTATTTTAATTTAACGGGATAACGCAAACAACAAACCACAGGAGTTTTTCAGAGGGTTAATTGGCTTCTTACCTCTCGGTCTCGTTATTGGGATAGTACTTGGCGATGGGTGACACAGCGTGGCTGAGCACCACGTAGGCGTAGTCGAATGCCTGCTTCACCTGCATGGCGCCGTAGGAACTCCGGCCAACGTCGTTGTCTGTTGGACACAAGACAGACAGAAGTCAGTTTGTGTAAATGTGCCACTACGTGCCATTCTAACCTGGAAAGGGAATTCATTCGGTTTGAGGATGAACCCACTTCCTGACCCTTCACCCACTGCGTTCGCTGTTCCTACCTGGCTGCAGTGGGTCCTCGATGTAGAGCATGGAGGGCCTGTAGCCGTCCATCATGTTCTTCTGAACCTCGTCTTTGGCAACGTAGCAGCCGCCGTCTTTTATCCTGATACCAGTTTTCAGGTAGTTGAAGTGGCGACCATAGAGCTCAAAGAATTCAATGAGAAGAACGCCGATGTTGATGTTGGGACTGCACACGTCCTCCCTGTAGTGAAGCTGGGAAACACACAGTACAAGTGGATGTCAGAATTATTGCAAACGGTTAAGTGAGTGGAAATGTATGAGACTTTTACATTATTTATGCTGAACACTGCATATAGTGCTGTCTCTGATTGTTTATGGCTCAGAATTGAAGATATTTTTCAAGTGCAGGTGTTCATGAAGGACCATCGTCTAAAATATCATAATAAAAAAGGGACTGACATAAAACTACATAAAACAACTGCAAAAGAGCTCTATGTTCAGGCCCAATGTCCGTCACAGCAAGAAGATAACATATTCCAAAAAATAAAGTAAAGTTGATTAAGCGTATCCGACCTGCAGGAAGCTGACGGCCATGAGAAAGAGACTGTAGGAGCCAATTCCACCGGTAAACACCTCATTGAGGTCCCTTTGCAGTAGGAACTGCTTCAGCACCAGGACCAGGTAAGGCAGCACAGGATATTTCTACAGGACAAAAGAGAGGCACAGTGAAGACATAGATTCTGATGTCTACAGCACAGTTTGGAGGAAAGCTATTTAAAGTCTAAAAAGTCCACAATAGCAGCCTGTTCTACTAATCAGTAAAATATGTGAGGCCCACTTGTGACGTTCAAAACCTAATATGCCAGTTCAAGTGGATTATGAAATCATTATTTTTAATATGCCACACAGTACATTAAATCTCCATGACTTAATCATGAAGGTAAAAGAAAATAACACGTGAGGACACAGGAAAGACATTTTGTGAATGTTTCAAAAATCCCAAGTGTGATAAACTGTACCTCTTTGAACTCCTTGATGAGCCGAGCAGCTTTCACGCCACTCTTCACGTTGAAGCTGATGTCCACTTTGACCTCAGTGATGGAGTCAGTCAGTTTGATGATGGGAACCTGAGGACACACGTGACGGGACAGAAGAAAGAAAAAATAAATCTAACTCTCGGCTCGAGTGCCTCCTGACATTGTGCTGGAAGACACTTGTAAATAAACCTGCACCCATAATTGTTCTTCAAGTCTATTGTAAGCCTGAAAACATAGCACACATGCAATAATACACAAACCCACGTTTACCTTTCTAATCTTTAACTAAACGTCTTGAGCAAAAAGTGCCAATCTGCTCTTTCATTTCCCTAACAAAAGATTAACTTGAACACAGAGAAAAAACTTTATTCAAATTCTTCAAATACTGACATAAAAATCAACTCATATGTAAAGGAAAATCCAATCTTTGCACGGTTTAGAAATAAGACTAAGCACTAATGGAAGGTTGGGATTGTTTTTCAGGAAGATCCAAAGCAAAGAGCTAGTTCCAGGCACACTACACTACCAATATAAACATACAATGTATATGTTAGAGATACATTCTTATATAGATATAGATTTCCTTGGATAAAGGAATGTACTCTGTCACCAAGTCCAAATTACAGTAAAACTACTTGAGGTGTTGTATACTGGCGCACTTTTGGTTTTTCGCTTGACGAACATGTCTGTATACATGCCTAAGTACGAACCAACATAGTCTGGGTTTTGTATTCATTGGATTTAAAGCTCGTAATACTGACTTGTAATGATGCAATGAAACGATTCCTGTAATGGGATTTCTATAGTACGCTCTATAGAGCAGCTTCCTAGAAATATGATCAAATACACTGCTAGAAAACAGCTAGAAAACCAAGAGAAATCTAACAATGCACACTTGCAGTGAAGTACAGTCTTACCGTGGCCTTGTCCAAAACTTTGATGGAGTTCTCATCTGCAACGTTCCTCTTCCGGAGTGCCTCTTCCAGTGTCCAGAGAGGGAGACTCTCCCACTTACCAAAAACTACCAGGTCAATGTCACTGGTGGAAAAGAGAGACACGACAGGAAACACTTTAGTTCCATTACATAACACACAAGAGCCACTCATACAACAGCACAAGGGGCATGCAAAGGAGCATTTTCGCTCCAAATCTTGTTAGCACATCATCTTTCTTCCCGTTTGTCCACTCTGAGGTGAGACTTATGGTAAATACTGTCAAAAGGAAGCCCTGCCACGGCCATTTTTAAATATCCTCCAAATGGTAGACAACTGCAGACAGGTGGGCTTTGGTTCCATCTTGTGGATGAGCAATGTGCAACTTCAGACAGTGCTAAAGGGAAACCAGGCAGTGTGTGTGCACTATGTTAGCAGTGCAATGTGTTCGCTACACATACTTCTGTACCGTGTAACTTGCATACAGGCAACTACACTCTTTTGTTTGCGGAATAAGAGAGGCATACAGACACCGACACACATACATCCACAGAACAGCTTAGTCCCATTAAGTGAGTCAAGTGCTCAGTATGGTGTCAAGAGCTCCCTAATCCAGGTGACGTGTCGGTTTGTGTGTGTGTGTGTGTGTGTGTGTGTGTGTGTGTGTGTGTGTGTGTTAAAAGGGCAATTCCTTGTTAAGTGGTTGTGTGTTTCTGTGTGTGTGTGTGTCCCTGGGTGTCTGTCGCAGGCCTCTCAGAGTAAAAGTTTTCAAAAAGATCCAGGATCAGCAGCACAAAAAAAATAATTACTGAACCACTTGATCCTCAAAACAAAAGCAAATCGTGATTCACCAGTCAGACAGAGCACTTTCTTCGCAACGGAGACAAGTATTCTTGGTAGGGGGCCAGCTCACAAATGTCTAGGCTGGTTTAGGAAACCAAATGGCTCACCTTGTTGGCAGATAAAGACCAGTGCTGAAACTCCCAAACACTTGGACCTAGAGAGATGGGAGACAGAGTTTCACACATATACATCTTTTTTATTATTTCAATTACACAAATGTATACACATCCTGCAGAGAAGCCAAAACATCCTACACCTAAACGTTGTCATCATCATGTTTGACAGGTGTTTGAACCTACACTCCGATGGTTCTCTTTGCGACACATTCTGGCAGCGAGCGTGCAGCAACGTATCGTTCTCCGATTTTCCCACGCATGGCTTTACTACTTCAAAAACCTGTTCTCCAAGCTGCACAAACATCATTATTCTACAGCCTAAATGACAAGTCCAAACAAACTGGTACAAAAACAACTGCCGTGTTGTATTTGGGGGATAAAACGCCAGAGTGGCCTCAATAAAAACAGGCAAACATCTTCTGTTTAATGCCGCATTGATGTCGAATTGGCTATTGAGGAAATCAAAACTGGCAGGGTGTTAAATACCGAACGGCCCTTTTAGCAGCTGATCTCTTAACCTGGTTGCTATTTAAGTGACTAAAATATCTTCAACCTTCGGCGCACAAATTGCTGTCTGAACAGAAATAGACTTAAGCCATGACCCTACCTTTACTCCTTTAAACCTCCCTACGTCCCACATCAAGCAGTAGTGTCAGCCCTTGTTTACAGCCCGGTCACACGTCCACAGCTGAGCTTATTGTAGAGCCGTGTTTGTGAACGAGTGCATAGTAAGCCCTGAAGACTTATGTGATTTCTTTTTATTTAATCTCATCTTGGCACTCACTTTTAACTTGTGGCATGAGTGTGGCCAATCGCTCATGGGTTGGGCCAACCACGAGGACTTTCAGAAACCAAACTGGACTACAGTAGAGAAGCTTTTGTGGACCTGTTTCGGTACGGCTGACCTAGACAAGCTCCCGTACATGCCTAGCAAGATCGCGATCCAGGGCCACAAGTGACCGTGGAAACATTTGTGTGTGTGCCTGGTGGACACTGATGCATCTAAGCTCGTCAATTAAATGAGCATCACACTGAGTGGATGACCAAGTCGCCCACGGTGGAAAAGAAATGCAGGTGGGCAGGATTGGGACGGCATTATGCTCCTTAATTTAGGAACTTCTAAGCTCGGAGCGGACACACTTTGAGGCACGCCGCTCTATCAGCGGGATCAAAGTCAGTGGGTACAAGAATCCCTGAGGTGGCGCTGATAACACGACCCAAACAGAGCGCTGTGCAGCAGGGAGATAAGGGAAAACAAAAGAATGCTTTATGGAAGGCAGAAGCTTATAGCCATTAGTTTGAAATCACATAAAGCCTGGCTCATATACTAACTGCGGTGTAAATGACAGAGGCTGCTGTGTCCCAGGAAGCCTGGTCACTACTCAACCAGAGCAACACCCACTATATTTTCACTATTCTACAAATCCATCCAAGTTGCGTTTATATTAGGAGCCAGGATTTTCTAGCAGACACCTGGGGATGATTCTCACCCTGGTTATCAGCGTCTTGATGAAAGATAACGCCTGTCACACCCTGCCATCTAAACTAAACTCAAAAAACAGAAAAAAAAAATTGGGGGGTTTGATGTGTACCTCAGCACTGGGCCACAGGTCGTGGATGACGCCCTTGATCCTGTCCACCACCTCCAGTCTCATCTTCTCTTCCTCTGGCCGCGGGGAGATGTACGCATAGAAGTCATTGACCTCCTCGTGTAACCTGCATGGCACATAGAACACAGTGTCGTGAGCGGAGCGGAAAAAAAGTTTTGTTTTTGCTGTTGTTGTGGTGAATGAATGATCCAGACCGTCATGATTTCCATTTGGACAATAAACAGCAGCGTGCAACGTTTAAGAGGCAAATTAGCTTCACTCGAGCCATGCTGCAAGCGGCTGACTGACACATAGACAGACATCAGAACGAATACGCACACAGCAGGTGTAATCTCGTGGTACTCTAGCAAGTTGACCGTGATAAGAATTAAAAACAAGCTGGCAGAGCAAATAGACATAATAAGTCAAAGTGACAGGACATGACTAAGAGCGGTGTTCTGTTCTCTCTACTAACATTTACACACAAAACTCAATGTCCAATAATCAAAGAAAACCCAAGGGGCTTATATTTGTTTTGTGATGGGGGGGGAGGAACATCTAAAAAGGTTAGCGAAGACGAAGGGCTTGTGACTGAAAGATGTGCGGTTCAGATCTCCAGGCCTGTAGGAAAGTTGACGCAGCAAAGATTGGAATATTGGCTGCAGTTTGTCCCTCTGCAGTGATGGACAGGTGTCACAGAGCCAGGCAGCTGAACGCAACAAATCCAGTGACCAGCAGTTGAGGACGTTTTCTACAAGGCAGGCTCGAGATATGAGTTTATGCAACGGCAGAATGATACGCAGGATGTTAGTCAACTTCTCTTGGCAAATCAACACGCAGGCAACGCGAGGGGTTCTCTGAATACTATTTATTATTGGCTTTCCTGGGAGGTATAGGTAGATCCATGCCTATCAGCAAAAATAAATCATTAATCAGCATTATTTCAGCTGATATAGTATCAACTCTTACTGATAGAGCTGGAGGTTAATGATTACATTAGGAATTAGAGGGAGACAGTTGTTCTATGATTATTATGACAGCAAAAGTTTTATATTCCCGGAGGGAAGAAGCTGTTTTTAAATCAACCAACCATTTCTTTTTTAGTAAAACAAAAACAGGAACTGTGTTTGCCAGTGAAAAAGAAATATTTTTACTAAGTAAGGGCAGGCTAGGCAAGGGTACCGCATTTGTCCTTGGACCGGTTCTCTCTGCCCACATGCGCTGACCTTTTCACTGACCAGTTTTGTCTGCATACACACAGACGCAGGGACATATCTCTGTGGGCGGACAAATAGGAACACAAACATACAGGCGCGCCTACACATACACACACACACACACACACACACAAGCCATAGAGACTCAAATCAGGCCAATCACAGGCAGGCACATTCCCCTTAGTGGACGATGGAGGAAGAGTAAAGTGATATTTTCAAAAAATAAAATAAAAGCAACAAAGCAGAGCCCACGTTTACCACATAAAGTTGGGACAAGAAAAACCCTAGCAGCTACCAACGCTGACTGACAGTTGTTTGGACTAGACCCAAAGAGCACTGTGTGTGTGTGTGTGTGTGTGTGTGTGTGTGTGTTTGTGTCTACTGTCTGGGTTTTACGTAACAAGCACTCTTAACCTGACAAGTCAAAGTGGACCGGGCTTCTTTCACCTTTATTATTTCTTGTGTGTGAAACACAGGATAAAGACGCTGCACTGAAAGGTTGCTGCTGGTCCGCTCACCATGTTGGGAAAATACTTGCAGAATAAAACTTTCTTCCCCCTCGTCAAAATGCTACCGTCAGAAAAAAAAACAACAACAAAAAGAACTAATTGCTGTAGCCAAACTACTCAGGGGAAATTAGCTTTATTATTAAGACAAGAAAATGTAAAAATATTTTATAAAATGCAAATGCAACTTCTTAAAGGCAAAATTGGTGTCTCCACACTGACTGTTAGTCCCAACAACAGTGTTAAACCCAAAAATATTTGGATTATTATCACATAAAACAAAGAAAAGGAGAGGCTTCAACTAGGTCATGTTCAGGCATTTTGCTTAAAAAAAACATGACATATACCAGTAATCAATTATCAAAATAGTTGACCATTAATTTTCTCTCAACCGTCTAATCAAATAATTGATCATTTAAGGTGTAGTCTAGACACCTGTGAGATAAGTGACGAGGCGCACGCTTTGCTTGTAACTTTGATTGGTCAACAGTCCACTTAATTAGGAGCCCAAGGTGATCCACTTAAGCAAGTTTTTTTTAGTACAGATCCTGGTCCGAGTCCCTTAAAATTGATTTTTCACGAGCTTCTTGATCCAAACACTGATGGCTGTGGTTCAAAACTACAAAGCCGATCGGCTTAAATGACTGATACAATGTGGATGGAAGTTGAACTGGGAGAATGAGAATCGCTGAAGTTATTGAAAAGGATGTGTGTTTAATGCATTGCTATTGTTGGTCTGAATGCAGCTTAACTGGCTGCTCACGGGTCTGAATGTAGTGAATGTGAACGTAGGGTGTTGCTGAAAATGCAGATGAAGTAGTGCTCACTGTAAACAGCCAGCCTCCACGTTCAGTCCACGACAAGTTAAAGTTCCCCCGTGTTGCATGTTTCCCTTTTCTGCAAACATCTTTTTTGTTTGTTATTTGTCAGGAAAGAGGAGGCTAAAAGTTTCTGTTTCCATTTGCCCAGCTTTCAACATTGCAACTGACAACCACTCTAAATTGTAATGACTAATCTCTTTTGCCCGTGCGCACTGAATGGACTCCAGCCTCCAGCACACAGACATTAGGTTTCATTTAAGGGTAAAAGAAACTCCGCCGCTACAGTCTGCATTGCAAACAGACAACAACATTAGTTTTGATGTCATGGTTAACAGCTCTCTGTAGACAACACAGCTCTCTGTGGACCCCTCAGCCCCAAATCCTAACACCAATTCAAGTTAACTTAACGTGTTGTAGCTGAACTGAAGGATTGATGATATTTTCAAACTTCCATAAACATCAAGCTATCTTAAACATCTGCCATGACAATCTATCATAATCTTTTTCAGTTTGCTATAGTAATATAATAACTGAAAAAACATCTTTGGTCAAACTGAGATCATGAGATGTGAGCAATTTCACTCCACAACCAGCACGACTAGGTTTCATTTCACAGGAAGCAGGCCACTGTTGGTCCCTGCCTCATCACGTGATGGGAGCAGCCATAGAAATCCCTTCTCGTGCCCCACCTACTAAGATCAAGTTGCATCTCAGCCCTGCACCTGCCGACGGAGCGCACGGACCCCTGGCGCTGCTTGTCGGATAACCCCCACTGGCCGATATCATAGTAATGTTATGTAATCTGGTGGAATAGGTTTCTAGAAAGCTGAGGATACCGAAGGAGATGGAGGAAAAATGTCCCTGCTCCACCACTTTAGCACTTCTTCTTTTCCTGAAGTTTCCCTCTGCCATGATTATTCTAATGTCACTGAAATGGTGCCAGTTGCAGTTACTGATGGTTGTCATAAAGCTGGCGCTCTTGCAGTTAAAGCATGTCTTGTGTTTGAGCTGAATGCAATTTCTTGGTGCTCCGGTGCTTTTGCACAGTTTGAAATGTGGTAGAATGTGCTAGATTTGCTCAAAAACTGTCCCCTCTCTATGCAAATGAGCCTTATTGCAAAAAAAGTCAAATTCACAGGACACCATTAATGCAATCAGATGCAAAACAAGGGCAAACTGCACTCAGCTGCAAAACTTTATGGATGTGCTTAAACAGTCATATCATGAGCGCAATACAGGGTTCATACAACTTTACAGGAAAAACTCCTAAACCAACAATTTGCATCTATATTGTTACTATAAATGCCAGGAGACAACAACCAAATATGACGACAACATGGTTTCATTTCAAAGATTAAGAGATTTTTGGTTTACGTGATTGTGTAGATGATGAAACACAAGATTATGTTGAAAATCACACTTATTTTTCAAGGAGTGCCTTCCAATGCAAGCATATTCCTAACCTTGAAAACATAACGGTTAAAATTAAGCATTTTCCAAACTTTCAAGACCTTGTACGAACCCTGGCAATATCTTTTCTGAATCAGACGTTGAGACAGGGCTGTCATAGCACTGCCACCAGTGTAGGTACCCAAATATGGGTATGACAACACATGAGCTCATGATTCGGTGCAATTCACAATATCGCTCTATGGTCATAGAACGTCCCTTGTTTATTTCTCCTAAGGCATAACCTGCCGCAAAATACAAACAATGTTTTCTGAATGAATAAATGACGGCCAACCTTGGTATTAGGTTGTAATTTAGCACGTAGGCCACGTTTGTTTACGTATAAGGAAATACTGCTTCACGGGCCCCTGAACGTTCCTACAGAGCCTCCTCATGAAGGCACCGCAACACCTTGTCAGAGAAGCACAACGTGGGCTTTATGCGGCGGAAGGGAGGAGGAATGGGAAGGAAAGAGAAAATGTGAGACAGGCAAAGGTTAAAAAAAAATTTTAAAAAGGGAATGAGTGCAGGAAAACACTGAAAAAGAAAAAGGTAAAAGGGCCCGACACACGCATAAGGTGAAACAGAAAAATGGGACAGCGTGAGGGAGAGGATTGGGTGTGGTGCTGAAATGCCTTCATGTGAAAGAGAGCCATCTGTTAAATTGCGTAGGACGAAGGGAAAAAGAGGATATTGTCGTATCACACTGAGCACCACTTACTGACTGTCGAGATATTTTGGCACAAAAGGTGTCTTTCTTAAAAAACAGGCGTGCTGGAACAGCATTAAGACATAACGTAACGTGAGACTGCTGATGCACGACCGTGTTCAATGCAATATACAGCATTCCAGTGGTATGCACTAAATTAGGTTGGTTGAGCCAGTTGTGGCCATTGTTGTGGCTATAATGTCCCCAAAAACAGCCCGATCCTGTTTTCGCAAGGGCTTGAAGTTTTGCAAAACAAAAGAGGGCAGTGCGTGTTATGCGACACTGCTCCGTCTAGGTTGACAGGAGGCAAACACGTCGCCTCACACTTTGCTTTTCAAAACGAGGACGACCACAAACAGAGGCAGAGGTGTCGATGTCTCGCAGATGGCAGAATCATCAATGTTTCATCAATGAACCGATCTGGGGTGCTAAATGTTGGCCACTGGGACAAAACGGCTCCAGTTACACAGAAGCCCAAACACTGCTGACTGCTGGTGGTGGGCTTGGTCGTGCCCCGAGTGATGCGGCAGGGTAATGTGGTCCAAACAGGAACTGATGGGACTATAAATATGGCAATACTAGCGCCAGGATAAACACATTGTTTAGGGAGCTGGGAGTATGACACCGGTAGAGCACAAGTTGTCAATCATACTTTTAAACTCGTCTTTGTTGATCATTTAAGCTTCCTGAAACGTAGCATCAACTGATCTGGTACCTGTGTAGGAACTATGCTTTCTATTAAAAAATTCAAAGCACATTGTACAAATTTACAATGTTTAACAATCATTCCAAATTAATTCCATTTGTTTATTATATTTCTTGACATGAAATAGCTTCGATTTCTCTTTCAGAGTAGTTTGTAGTGCAACTTGAAACTTTCAGCAACGTTTGTATTGCTGTGGCCTACATACTGCCAATGGAGTAGCTTGTGGCTTCACTAACTAGTTTCAAACAGCGGCGAAAGCAGTGAAGCAAGTTTAAGCCTTTAGTACGACTATGCTGTTAGAATGCAAGAGCAGAGAAAGGTTACCATTTAGTGCAAACTGTCTGAGCCCTAAAGGACAACGGCCAGCTTTGGTCTTCATAATAAATATCAATGCAAATGGGAAAGATTACCTAAAACAAATATACAATATCTATTATACTATTCAAACTATTAACTTTCTCCTTTTTTATTATTTTTTGGTTAACTAAGAAGATTTTTTAAGTTTCTTCCCCTCTGGTAAAAATCCATTTACATTACTACATTTTAGTACTAAAGCACTATGACACCATTACCAAAAAAAACATTGGCTACAAATGGAAATTGCCATTCTGTTCACATGCTGAGAAGGTCACAGTTTGAAAACCCCAATATGTTGTGTGTCCCTTGCTGACTGCATCAGTCTGGAGCATGGGAAGGGTTTCCATTGGACAGGAAGAGGGAGAGAGAAAAAGAAAAGAAAAACACATTCCTCACTACACACGGGATGGCTGAGTTATGGAGAGCTGCCCACACGTGCTGTTCAGGGAAAGGCCTGTTGCACCTACAGCCTAAAAACGTCCAGCATGCGGGGCTTCTCCCTCCACAGGCCTACATGCTTCAGCCGAGTGCCTGCCAGCCAGCGGAGAAGGAGAGAGGAGGGCGTGACATAGATGTCACAGCCAGTAGAGGCTGGATGAACCACCGTTCTAATAATGGAGCTTCAGTCACAGAGGTGCTATCTGTGTGCTAGTGCTGGGGAGTCATAAATCTTCAAAAGACAGCGGCAATAAATGGCATTAAAAGCATGAGCCGGCTAGGACTACTCATCGGCGAGCGATTAACCACACATTTCATTAGCCTGCGAGCAATGTTCTGCTTCAACACTCGAAACTAGCTGCCAACACCAGGCTCTACTAAAATGAATCAAGTGCAGGTGGCTCTGTCATTACTACCATTTGGGCCAGAGGAGCAAATTGCTTTATATGAATAAGACGTTCGGGATGTCGGGTTCAAATGGAAACATCAGAAGAAAAGAGCAGAAGCGCACGCCTTAGCAGTCACGGGCAGGCTGGCAAAACAAAGGACGTGGCTGATTGAAGGAGTAACAGAATCTTTAACACAAGAACTTTAGTCGAGGTGCGATCCATTTAGCTGACAGGGGGTGGCAAGGCTGCCTGACTAACAGTAGCTAATGCTAAGTTACCTAGAAGTAGCTACCATCAGTCCTGCTCCCACTCTGTGTGCGCTATTTTGTCATGTTTCTAGTGTTTTCTCACAATACAAATTTCACTAAACATGTGAATAGAAGCGTAACGCTAGCTAGCGTGTTAGCGAACGTGACTGCAAACCACCCAACAGGGTTTTGGCCATAATATTGTTACATTATCTGAGAAGAGCTGCATTAGCTGAAAACACTAGCAATCTCCACTTTGGTCGCTACTTCGCGACAGCCCCTCTGAAGATCACGTGACCAAGTTCAATAAAGTTTCCCTTGAGGTGACCAGAGTGAATCCATCCCAACGATTACATTCAAATGAATTGAATTTGGTTTCATTTACATAAATACAGATGTGCCGGTATACCGATATCAGTCAATCTGACATTTACACCCACTTCATGTTAATGAGCTGGTCAGCTGTGTGGAGGTGAGAAAGGAGTCAGGGTTTGAACTTCTCTCTTCTCTCTAAAACCATTTCTGTTACCCTCCAGTGTGGCCATTCTGAACTACTATAAACCCTTCCGAACACAGTGCACATGACATCAACACATCAAATCAGCCCTAGTGTTTGTGTTAGTGTGTAACTGGGTATGTATGTCTTCTACTAGGAAATGCTAAATCAATTGAGCTGCGAAAGGAGTTCAATCTGAGAATTTATGTTAATTTTGCACAAATAAATTAAGTTAATATGTCTATTTCAGAAGGGTCATTTAGTATGGCACTGGTCAGTTACACAGAATAACAGCAGAGTCGTCTAATAAATCCACCGATCACTCTGAACCCATTCTCTCACAATGCCTCCCTGTTATAAAATGACTGGAAGTTTGAAAAGTGCCTACGCAATAAAATCCCACACCAGATCAGAACACAGTTCAGCGGGACAGAAACGGGGCGTCGCTCTCCCGGACTAAACGGACTTCCCGTGCCCATATAAAGAGTCTAAATAACTGTTCTACAAGACCAGAAAACAAGGTGGAATCACTCTCTTAGAACTCCCGATCTGATTGGGCAAACACTGAAGGGGCTCGGGTTTCGCTCTCAGAGGGCTGACTTTGTTTTGTGGAAGTGAGGCCGTGTGGAGCATGTAAACACTGCTCCTTTTCCATCATGAGGCAGGCTGCTCGCTTGGACGTCCTCAGTTCCAGAAACACCGGGGGAGCGTAAAACACAAATAAGCACATGCCTCTCTTGCCAGCCCCCATGGCCAAATATAGTATACAGGCTGTCCCGTGGAGAAATGCATTTGAATGCACCTTCCCCCAGTTTGCTACTTTGCACATTTCAAAACTCAACAATGATTCCCAGGTTTACCTTTGCCCCACTCCATAAAGCACTCAGCCTGACTGAACGGTCAAACCCAATGTTCGCCTGTCCCCTGCAAACTCCCTTCAAATGTAAGACACTAAAACAAATGGACATATTGCTCATTGCTACCATGATGGCGAGGCTAACCGCAGCAAGTGGCTAAAAGTATCCTCCATTTGGCTGATTGCAGACATTGTAATGTGCTATTACCAACCAGGGAACAGGATGATCACTCTTCTATACATCCCACATCCAGACTGCATCTCCTAAGCTACAAAACATGTATTATTTATGAAGACTTAACCGTGGCCTTACTGTACCTTAACAACAGCAGCTTTTACACACGCACATACACACACAGTGTGGTCTATACATGTGAATTTCAAAATACACGTCCTGTAATGCCATAGAGCACTGTGGTTAGACAGAGAGCGCTCAGTGGTGGTGAATGTGATCAAGGCTCTGAGGTTCATGTTCTGGTATTAGCAGAGCTAATCACTAAAGAATGTCCTTATGCAAACACGGGGCTTCCATATAACTATAAATGAGGATCAGGCCAAGACTGAGCTCCACACTCTGGTGTTCAGCTTGTCTACACATGCCTCACAGAAAGGGGTGGGGAAGGGGGCAAATCTCTGCACCGAAAAGGTCTTTAAAACAGTGCCCCACCCACTGAAACGTTTCTCACCAGTTATCATATCTTAAGAAAACACTGGTGAGGAAGGGAGGTACCTCTGAGACAAGTTAATAAATGTCTTGTGCATTTATTGTACTTTGTATTGTACTCCTGTTGCCTAACGGTAAAAGCACTGGCTCTCATATGAGCGACAACGCAAGCACAGCTAAATGTACACGCTTCTCTAATGAATCAAACCTCACACTCACTGAAAGTGTGCGATTCACTATATTTAGTGGGCGCGTGGTTCATTAACTCATAAAAGCAATCTATCATCTCCCTGCCCTGTTGGGTTTGGTCAAGATTCCAGGAATGATACCTGCTGAAGTTATGCAGGAGTTTGTACACAGAGAAGAATGAGCATTTAAGCTATACTTCAGCCAAGATATTTCAAGTAGAAAACACTCCCACAGCCCTGCAGGTTTGAAAGGTGGCTCCAGTGTGTCGTTTGCCTAGTGTACTGTAGCTGTGATCAGCTTAAATCCAGTCAATGTCTTGAAAGTATCTGAATATCTTTTTTTTTTTAAATCACTAATGCAGCATGATTCACATTTTCTCTGTATGCTAAGAATGTTCCTAAATCTAATTTTATCAAAAATACATCTAAATTCACTTCCTCTGAGTTCACCTCTCGCACCCTTAACAATGACCATTTCAAAGGAAGCTGAGCATTCAGACAAATTCTGTCTCTGTAAGCACGTCCATTCTTTTTCCAATATGTAAACGTGTCACCTTTGTAACGCAGTGATTTGAGGCCGACCAAGCCTGCCGCATTTCATGAAGGCGTAAACTGCGCGCATTTTACAGCTGCTTTTAATGCAAATCCACCCATTAATCAAAGAAATGAGCTAGCTAGAAGAATTGCTCCGCCCCATCATTAACGCATGCTGGTTCACTGACGCGGTTATAGCTCTCAACATGCTCAGGGGATGCTGCGTCTGTGCAGAAGTTGCCATTGCTGTCCGAAACTGTAGTGGGCGCAGTGGACGAATCTACAGCAAGCACAGAGAAGAAGTGGAAAGCTGATACACATGTATCATAAGAACTGCATACAGTGCTGACTTTCTTCAAAAATGATTTCCAGTGGCCACTCATGGTATTGCCCACAAAGCATTTTCCCCATAAGCCACTATTGTAAAAGAGACGTCTCTAAAAACTGTCGACAAGAACTGCAAACAAGGTTGTTTATGACTACTGGAATTTTTTGATCCATGGAGATTTTAAATTTGTAAAACTTTCCTCCAGGCGAGAAAAGAGATTTAAAAAATAGGTGACGCCATCACAATAAAGTCTGTTGGCCGAGTGTGAACTCGTGGGCAGGGCCAGCGGGGGAAACACTACTACACATATTTGGTGTACCGCATAACCCGGAAGCTAGAAACTTTTTCGGAGTATGCACCAGGTGAGCTATTCTCATTGGACTGAATAGGCGTCATCTTTGGGTCCGGTGTCCAGTTCTTATAATCAATCACTGGTTTTGTCGTTGTACTTGCTTCCTTGTTCTTATTGCCTTTATAAATGTTTGTTATTATCAAAAATGATCCCAAAAATACTTTTCCCCCCCATAAACCTTTACTGTGAAAGAGACTTCTGTAAACCAGTGGATAATGTTTTGGAGGTACATCAACTTCCCAGTATGAACCACTAAAATAGCCCTTTGAGTCTCTTTCATAGAAACGAACGGGCCACGCCTCCGACGCTGTCTCCAGTTGTCTTTATACACCCATTGGTCCAAGCAGCAATTCCCTAATTGAGAAGCATGCGACGGAGGCCTAAGAACAATTTGCCACCCCACAACATTTGTTCGCCTGCTATTAAATCACCTGTGTCATGACCGTATGTCTTTATATAATTTAAGATGAGTGTTTACAATTCACAACTTCTTGCTTGTACACTGCATATTAAATATATTAAACTAGCAGACTTTAGGTCATAGCGGGGATGCTGACTTTTGCTCACAACACTGTAATCAAAAGCAGTTCAACAACTTCAAAACATCCACTGTGACTTCCTCTGAAATACTGCAGGCCTAATATCTGTGGCCTTAAATGGGCTTTGTTGTTGGCAACTCTGTTTATTTAAATATGCACCAGAATGTTAGCACCACAGGATTCAAATGTTTCAATGCTGCCTGACCTTTTTTCTGTTCTGTAATCTACTGTTGCAGAGCAAAGGTCAAGGGTGTCAGTTCCTACATTTTAATGTGAGTCAAGAAAAACTAAATGGTTAAACCTCCTGGGTGTTGAAGGGTTTGCTTCAGCTTGTGTTGTATCTAGAATACAAAAGTGCTGGGGCAATCAATCCACGGTTTGAGGCATAGTTTCATTTCTTTAAATCCACTGTGATGTTCTTTGATACGTAAGTAAAATAATCACAACGCGTTTCAGGCAAAGACTTCTACTTTTTAAGTGGGAATTCTCTAAAAGCCATTTTATTAAATGTAATGAGTACCTGAATTAAAATAGACCTGCACCTTAAACTTGCTGTGTAAAATGTCACGTGTTGACATGTGTGTGTGTGTGTGTGTGTGTGTGTGTGTGTGCTTACTAGAGGATAGACTAGCTTTCATGGATTATTTTGGAGTTACATATAACTACACAAAGTTATCCAACTGTCAGTGGGTGGGGATGAAAAAGTGGGTGGGGTGAGATTGTCAGCCTCTCCCTGCATTTGTCATTTCGGTGTGCTAGTGCTTCAAATAGGTGAAATAACAGTGAGATTACAGGCTTGCTCTGCGAGTGCCACGCCAGCAGCTGGTCTTCAAAAGGTTAAGAATCTAATCAACTTGTATTAAACTCTCTCTCTCTCTCTCTTACCCTACAATTCCCTCCGAGTAGTTCCTGACTTTCCATGGCGTGCCGGTGTAACCGTCGTAGTCTCCTGCGCTGGAGCCGCTGCCACTGTTCAAGAGGCTGGAATTGAATCCGAAAGTGCTAGCTTTGTTGTCTCTTTTCCTTTTGTTGGGGTGTCCATCCGTCAGCCCCCTCCAAAGCACAGCGACCCCGCTGCCCTGCTGCTGCTGCTGCTGCCCCCCTCCACCGACACCGCCCCTGCCAGCGGCTCGGTTGTTGTGGTTGCTATTAGTTTCCAGTGGTATAAAGTCCCGCTGTTGCGATATTTCTCCGTTCCCCATTGTGGTCGACATCCCCTGAGTCCTGGTTTCACCGCTGCCGGTGTTTGAGTCAAGTGCCCCGTTTCTGCTGGCGAGGACGGCTCCCGACGACCCGTTGACGGTGGCTTTCAGGCTCGACGTGCTCAGAGATCCAGTGGTGTAGCTGTTATTTACATGCAAGTACCCGAGCCCTTGTGTCGTCTCCCAAATCTGCATCCACAGGTTGTTCGCGGGTCCACGTTGTTCTGGTTGAAACCAGGCGATTCTCGGATCCATCAAACGATACTGTAGGCAAACCGCCCCCCCGCCCCACCACCCCACCACCCCACCGAGCAATGCTCAGCTCGTGTGCAGCTAGCCAGGTCGCTAGCTAACGTTAGCTAGCCTGCTATAGCCTCGTTATAGCAGCCGCTAGCTGAGGTTCTCCGCTGCCCGTTACTTCTAGAATCCGGTAAAACACGTTCCGTAGTAGTGACGATACACGCAGTTGTCAACCCAATTCATCCGCTGGAAATACGCCACTAATGTGAGTCTAGTGTTAAAAATGGTAGCTCGAGCCAAAGTTGAGGTGGAAGACAGATGAAACGTGCAGCTGCTGCTTGTCGAAGTGCCTCTGACCCTTTTCCTTTCCTCTTGATCGTGGGTCCCTCAATGGCGGAGTGTACGGTGCTAATGCGCATGCGCGGAGCGAGTGAAAAGGGGCGGGGAAACAGCGCTTACGCAACCGACAACTGGGGTTTTTTGTTACATAATAACGCCTAATGTATTATTCTCTCATTAAAGTGAAAGGGACAATGTGTAAAGAGCGCATTAACGTGAACTCGATTTATTTTTTCACCCAATGTTCCAAACCACACAGATTTTGTATTGTACTAATAACCCAGGTTGAAATGTACATACTACTGAATTCAACATATATCAGGATTTTGGCCACTTTTTATAGTGTTTTTGAAATAAAACTCCCATTGTGTAAATGCACAATAGATATACCAGATCAAAATACTTGCAGGTAAGAAGGGGTAATACAAATTTCTCATAGGGCAGTAATTTTCAATTATTTTCATCAATTCATCGATCCATTATTTTGAGGGGTATTCATTGTTCAGTCTACAAAATATCCAAACATGTTAATCATTTCCCAACAAAGAAATTTGAGGATTTTTGCTTTAAAAATGGCTGTTATTTTTCTGTCAATCTACTCATAGATTAATTAGCTAATCACTTCAGCACTAAATCCAAATATATTATACCCTAATTTATTTGTACATAATGTGCTAACAGATGTACAGTATGATGGGGGTCAAGCAGCTGTTGTTTTGCTGCCTATCCTGCCCATTTTGTTCTTGTAGTACCAGTAAAATTCACTTTAAAGGAATTCCTTATACAATAATTAGCGTCAATCCAAAATACTGTTCTGTAGCTGTCATAGTTCAGCTACCTTTTCACTGACTAGAACATTTGATAATGTTCTACACCCCCACCCGCCAACTACGGTCAGCCTCACAGAACCACCTGGCGGTTCGCTCTCCCGCTCACAATCAAGACTTTTCTCCTGTCTGGCCCCCCAGTGGTGGAACCATCTCCCCACATCTGTCAGACACAAACTGTCTGGCCACTTTCAAGAAAAGACTAAAGACTCATTTGTTCCGGGAATACAACAGCACTTAAATGACACAGTTTCTATAAAGTACAGCATAGTGTACGATATTATAGTATAGTATTGTATTTTGGTTTGAATGTATTGTATTTGATAATGTACAAAGATAATCTTTTCTTAGATTTAATGCGCTTTTCTATTCTGCCATTGGCAGCGATGTACTTACTTATAGCACTTGTGATTCATCTCTTACAAGTCTGATGAGACATCTTGTTGTTTTCGATCATGGTTCTATGCACTTTATGTAAAGCTCTTATTTGGAAGTCGCTTTGGATAAAAGCATCTGCTAAATGCCTAAATGTAATGTA
>JAVQJL010018851.1:0-22693 GCA_036024295.1 Nannoperca obscura | reverse complement strand
TTTTTTTTTCCCCCCCCCCCCCCCCCCCCCCCTCCTGCACCTCAGACATGTAGGTCACTGAGGATGACACAAAGGAATTTCCTCCGAGTACTGGATTTAAAGCCATACTGTTTGTGTTAGAGATACTGCTAAAATGCTAAATGATTAAAACAAATGAAGAATTATTTGTAATGTTCGTTCCTTTATGTGATCTGAATGAAAATAACGTAAAGCATTTCTACAACTGTGACCTATATGCTGCTGTTATTTAATTGCCTTTATTATTACTGGTAGCATTTGTATTAGAGTCATTACTGCCGCTACAACGTGCTGTTTTAGTTACTGTCAAATGATGGACTGATGTGTTTCCTGCGGCGGCTGTAACCCGCGGCCATCACACTGCCCTTCACACCTCTCATTATATTTCATCAGCACGTGCCATTACATTAAATTACGCTACTCACATGCACACGCGCGCACATGCATGTACCATTCAGCTGCACCTTGCTACAAATTACACTCGATGTTTAAATGAAACTAATTATTTGGAGTATAAATCCATCGTCTATTAGGCCTAATGTAACAAAATCACCAATATCTTCCTGCACACTTTAACAAGTGAACTGCGTTATATCTGCACTTTGTCTGCGCTGTTTTGGTAGGTGAAATCCAGCGTAATGGCGTCGACACGTAAGTAGTAAATTATAGTAAATTATAATAATAATCATCCTAATAAATGTAGGACACAAGTGTATAGGACATGGCAGGGATTGGCCTACAAAGCAGCGTATCACGGTGCAGACAAAAACAAACTGTCTTAAAATATTTTTTCATTTAAATCAAAATGATCACGCCCATATTTTAGATATTTAGTGTTTTTAAAAGATTCAATACTCTGAACGAGAAATGCACTTTACGTGCAGTTTCGAGGCTTTTAAAGGAAATCTTTCCATTCTGCACAGCCCGATACCGTGAGGCTGGATTACACCAGCGCCTATTTATAACCCCCAACACTGCGTAGCATCGCAAGGAATACACTCAAACAGTATAGGACTCACCGAAAGATTTCTTCTTATTTTTCGGTGTTTTGACGGAAGAAAACGGCTTCCAGAAAGCTCCTAAGAACTGCAGGACAGAAGGGGGGAGAGGGGGAGACAGGGAGGGAGGGAGGGAGGGAGGGAGGGATGGGAAAAGATAGGGAAGAAAGAGATAGAGATATGCAATCAAAAGGTCTCGGTAAAATCCGATAAAGAGCACAGAGCTGTAGTTTAATCGAACGTTTGGGACAGGAGCGACAGGCAGGCTGCTGCTGACCTGAAATTATTCCCGGAAAAATCCCGGAATAAAAGCCGAGAGAGCGGCGAAGGCTGGGTGGGAGCGACTGGAGGTCGTATTGATTCTGGTTATCATGTTACACATCCTATTATATTTACCACGTTGTTTTAAAAAATCGGTGGAACTCTCTGATCTGGGTGGCCTACTGTTGGGAGGGTCTCTAACATTAAACTTGAAATAAAGGCGCTCCGTCCCGTCATTAATGCAGTTTAAGTCGGAATGGAAAGAATTGAAAATGTAATAAAATAATCCATACAAAATTAATACTGTGGAATTAGGTAATGGAGTAATAATAGTAATATTAAAACAGCATGTCTGTGTTCGAGGATGTAATTCTAAAAGATAACATATAAAAACTAAGTAATTCAAATCAGAAATCGGTTTTGTACTAATTATCTTAGGAGGCCTAATAGCTGTAACCTATTGTGAGAACGTTAACACAGAAATTGTAGCGTTAAAACACCGAGCACAAACATAGTACACGTCTGAAATAGAAAAGAATTACAATCCAACAACACGGGATGCGTCGAAATACTGGGGCCCTTAAATGTCAACGGGAATGATCAAAAACATCATTTAAAACCAAGCATAAACCTTTAACATATATAAGCTGTGCACTAATACTGGACAGCTCCACAATCATCACAATAAGAAGGACTTCTAAAAGCACCAAACGGCCCGGGAAGAAAACATGAGAAGCAAAGGAAAAGGAGACGCGGCCCCATAAAGAACAGCTGGTTCCCAGCGGCTCTGAGTGCACGCAGCCCATAAATTACTTCAGCGCAGTTCCGAGAGAAAACTCACACTCCGGTCAACACTTAATGTCATTGCCCGGTTATCCTCATGTGGGCACCCCGAGCAGGAGAACGCGTCCCGGCCAGCCAGAGAGACACTCATCGGTAGATAGACATTCCGCCAGTGCTGCAAGCAGCGGTAAACCCGGTTTAAAGGTGACTTGTAGAGTTGTATAATAACGTCCTCTGTCCGACAGGATGCAAAGCGCTGTCCGTGCTGTTGCATAGCGGCTGTTCTATATTATTAAAGTGCAGGAATAACATTTCTGGTGCGCGCTGCTTCTATTTCAGCTCCTGACAGCTTCCCCCAAACACATAAATCAAAAGCAAGGATCCCCCGACCTCCCCGTACCAGCCTGCACCACTACTACTACTATAAAGTTATTTATTGTTTTCGTCCATGCACTCACGCACAGCTCTGGCCACCGTCCATCTCCATCGCAGCACCAGCCGGGCTTTCCTCGGGCTGTCCCCACCCCTAAGGCCCGCGGGTTAGTCGCAAATTTGGAGCCACGGAGCAGGAGTGGACTAGTCTAAAGTTGCCCAGAAAGTGATGCGGGGCCCGACTAGCTTAGCCAGCTAGCCTATAGGCCGAGACAATGGGAGGAGGCCGCCTCCAGAGCCCCAGGACAGCTGATGAGCCAAATTCTGAGGGGAAGAAGAGGCGGCTGGGGGAGAGAGGGGGACTGACAAGAAATCAGTGCTCCTGGTGGAGCCGCGTAATCCTGGATCCAAATGAAACCATGTAGGCTAGATGAGTGTCTTTCTCCGGGTGATAGTTTGAAATTAAGGACGACGCAGGTGGAAGCAACAAAGGCTCTGTCGGTGCATAATGAAATAGAATTCATATGAAGTGAGGCATGGAGACATAGAGACGTGGGAAACTAAAAAAACAAAGTATCACATGTACTCAAATAAAATAATTCTGGATACTGGTACTTTTTACTGGTCGTTTATGAGATGTTGGGAGTCATAAGATTATATGTTGTAGGGAAACATACTCCATACACTGCAGGATAATCTCTTGAACAATGATGCAATGTTTAAAGTATCCAAACTATGTGGAAGATAACATGACAACTTGATGTGTGTTGATGGATGGATGATGTTGCTTACTGCTGCAGCTTCATTTTAAAGTCTCACATGATCTGAACAAACCACACAAACCAACACAAAACTGCAACCACACAAGTTCACCCCTTTAGTATGACTATCAGTGCATTTACTTTATAGATGTGCTTAAATAAAAAAGTCCCTTGTGGTATTAACACAGGATTGAAAGCCCCCACTGAAGCACTCACACAGTGATATATTGGAGCACAGCTCTCCAAAAGTGACCTTTGACCTGGAGGAGCAATAGCTCAGCTCTTTAATGATCAACCCACTGAAAACGTGCTCCAGATCCCCATTTCCATCTACTATTTTATGATTTAGTCTTTAAACATGTAACCTTTTAATTTTGACAAGATTAACAGAAAAAAATGAAATATAAACGTTCAATTCGAACCATTAAAGCTCTTTTTGTAACTATTGAGTGGAAACTGCATGGTAACAAGTACAAGTAATCTTTACCCTCTCCAACATAAAAGCATACTGACCTTACTTGTACTATAAAATAAAGAAAGATTATCATTCAAAATACTTACTATACTATTGTAGCTAATCAAGGTTCTTTCTGTAATTATAAAAAATAGGTTGGTTTCTTTTCTTTCTGTTTTCACCTAACTGTCACAGTACAATTAGTCTCTATTTCAATTACAGCCCATTAACTCAGGTGAACATGGTCCATGTTCATGCAGACCACATAGACTGAATGCCAACTTTAGGATGGAAACCGTTTGAAAACGGTGCCATCCACCAACAGCAGCTCATGTAGAGAACACAAACAGCTTTCTCAATGTGTTATTATTTAACCAACAACGCTAAACCTTGGAGGAGAGCCCCAGTAGCTGGAGAATAAAAAAACTCATCAGTTTAAAAAGCCCTGGCCTCTCAGTCTATCTGTTGAACATGCCCTCTCACCCCGCTCCATGTGTATCCAGTTTCTGGATTTGAATAGAATTCGATTTAGTTTGGCAGATTTATCATGTTTCTTTTCTCAGACGCTGAACTCAATATTCTGTTCTCACTTCAATGACAAACAAAAGGTCATACAAGAAAACCAGTCAGTCAATTTAGAGCTTGTGCTTTTTATTGTGTAAACTCTGTCATCCCATTACAGGTATTTTCTTGTTCATAGTTGAATCCATTTCGTCTAAAAGACATACACAATACCTGTCTTTCCTTGTGTAGTGTCTCTCTACAAATTGTGCCCTTCTGGGACCACCAGAGCACCCATTGCCATCTCCATTCACTTCCCCAAAGATCAGTCAGTATCCACACTTCTTCTGCAAAAAGGACATTTTTCATCGAGTCCATTCAAACCTTTCCTTGAAGGGTAATGAAGTTGAACGGCCTCATCACAGACACCACACTGACACAGGCGCACCAAATGGGCAAGCAACGACAAACCTATGCTGCAACACATTTCATCTCCTCCCCTCCTGCTTCAGGCGGGCGACACACAAGTTTCAACAGCGTTTTTCACAGGGAAGACATGCACTACTGAGAGAGAGAGAGGGAGAGAGACCTTACATGTTCCTCTGCTTTCGGTTTGTTTCATTAAAGTGAGGGCCTCAGAGGGGGAAATGTTTATGGTTTGTTGCCCACAAATTTACTCTACCAGCCTGCACAAATCAAACCAGTGCAACAGCAATAAAACACTTGTTTTGAAATATATCAACCATGACACAATCATATATTTTTATTCTTAATCGGTGCATTATGAACCAACATGCATTCATTAGAAACACGTTGAGTATAGGCTATTCATTTCACAACCAGTCTAAAGGTCATATCCTCCATGGGTTTGTACAACCATGTTTCTGCAGACATTTCTCAGTTCAGTCTAACACATCTGTTGTACACCAGGGTGTGAGCTGAAGCGTGGTAGAAGCAACGGCATCATCTGCTGTTATGATGTGTTGTGATATGCTTCCCCTTATTTTGTGCACAGGCGCTTTTCATTCACGTTTGTGAAATCCCAACAATCTGCACAATTAGAAAGTCTGCTGCTAGATACATAACTGAGGCATCATCCTGTGTATGAAAGACCTATTTTAATCCTGTTTAAGCCATAGGCTTCTGCTGAAGAGGACACAAGTGGTTCCCAGTTCATGGTCGTCAGAAGCGTTAGCAGGGATCATGCACAGTTTACCTACGATCAGAGCTGAATTTACACTTCCACAAATGATCAAGAGGTAGACTGAGGGTGGCTCTGTTGCCTTTTTCCTCTTTGAAATTCAAATTATTTATTTGAATAATCTTTGTTATTAATTAGCGAAAATCTTTTTTTATATGAATCTTATTTCTATGTGCAAACAGTTCCAGATCGCCATTTTAAAACCTAACTTTATGTCCTAACTTTAACCAGAATCACTTACCCACACACTATGTTGCATTCCATTATGTTATCCTGTCTTATATTAAAGCTTATCTTATCATTTCAGCCCACATTTTAGCCCAGTGTCTACCCTCCTCTCTCGCTGCAGGCAGGGTCGCCCCTGTTTCCTCGAAGAGCTCACCCCCCGTGTCACCAACAGTCCTGAACCAGAAACTCATGCCATCAGCACCTTCCTTTGACAGAGAGTTAATCTTTATCAGAGATGCTAATCTTTAACCTCAAACTCAAAGAAAGCCCTGACCAGGAGAGACAGAGAGAAGGAGGGAGAGAGAGAGAGAGAGAGAGAGAGGGTGAGTTTGTTTGGAGGTGGGGTGTGGGGGTCAAATTGTCCTTTCTGCTCCTGGGCCATGAAAAGTGCCAAGCTCACCAAGTCTGTCAGGCACTGGAAGAACAGGGATGGATGTGAGTGCTTGAGTTTGTGTGCAGAGTGGTAGAGACAGCAATCCTGAACAGTAAGGTTTGTATGGGGCAAGATTCATTTTGGTTTGAGCTCCAATGCTCCAATAAAGTTGATCAACTGTATTTCAATATTGTGTTTAAAGATTAGACGGCGAGGATATAAAAAACATGTAGTGGTAGTGATTAGAAGGCTGAGTACAGCCACACCGCTCTCTGAGGAGTGCTAGTCACAACAAATATCACCCCGTGTAGAAATACAGCCAGCCCTTCAGTCAGAGGCACAGTGATATCTCCTAGCTGGTGGTTGATTTCACAGGAAGTCTGTGTGGAAAGCCTGCCCCTCTCCTGCCTGCCCCAAACAAAAGCCTTTAGAGGCTCTTCAGGAGGACATTTGAACGCTATGCTGCATTAATGTTTAACTCTCAAATTATATTAACAATAGTGGCAAGGTACTCACTGCAGCCCCACACACAGTTCCACTAGCTTGTGTGCATTCCTGACGATTACAACAGGATGGCTGTAGCTGTACTCCAGAAGCTATTCCAATGACAGAGTGTCTTATATAGGACCTTTGTGAATCCAGTTGTCTGACCAAATGGTGGATGTTGAATTTTATGCTGCGCAATAAAAGCTCAGTGATATGTATCTGTAGTCATTTGTGGTTTGGCATTGGCTTAAAAATGGATTTTCCTAAGTTGTTATTATATATCTTTGAGGCCTCATTACGCTGAGTGTTGAACAGGGTGCACCAGTACAACAGGCCTGCATCCATTTCCTAACAACATGCTCGTCATATGACACGTGGATCAGAAAAAGGAGCCAGTGATTGTAATATAATCAGGCCACTTGGCCCAGCAGCAGACAGGCCTGCTATTAAGCCTGTTAGAGCAGGAGAAAGCGGCTGCATGGATCTTGGCCAGACCTGTCAGCCTTTATACACTGCGACAGCGTCAGGCGTGCTTGCCCCCACTATTTTACTCTGATTGGTGTTTTGCCCATAGTTTGTCAGTGATGTATGAAAAAATCAATTAAATCACGGCTGTGTTGGAGTTGCTGGTTTTTCGGGACTTAAAAGTCTCTATACTCGGAAGTGAGCAAAAACCGCAGGTCAAGCAAGCTTCCAGAGGAGCTGTCCAGATTTTATTACTTGACATGACGTACAAATGGAACAGTGGTTCCCAGACTTTTTTGGGCTTCTGAACCCAATAATGAAAGGCTACGGCCTTAGTGTAGACATGACTGGCAAACAGATGTTTACTTCTCCGACTGACTCATTTGAGTGCCCCGAAGACATGAAATTATCCAGTATTTTATGAGGAAAAAGCAAAAACAAATACAACAACTTATACAACAATAATGTTGTCTTTCTTATCCCTGTATCATCTTGTTTTAATTTTAAAGTTCCATTTAGATATGATCCAATCAGGATCCATCCAACATTTCTCCAATCAGGAACAATGTTATCTTATATATTTTTTCCCACATTGGTCCAGTGTGATCAGATGTTTTAAATCAGATCTTAGCTTCAGACTTTAGCTGCTATGAAAAATATTTTAAACACACTGAATGACATTGAGGTGTTCCATGTTGTGTGCAGCATGTGTTTGGATAAGAGGAAGTCATTTTGTTCCTACTGGGCTCAAGGACAAGGCCATAGCTACCACTGTGGACACAGAGATCATGTCCTCAGCATTTTGGGGGACATGGGGAATTTACAAAATTGTTACTATGTTTAAATTCATATTTGTATTTCTTTTGGTGTGAAAAGACGTCAGGAAAATCACCACTGTCTATATCAACTTATATTTTGAAATGAAGGTGAGTATGTCAGATCTGGTGCATAATATTATATTTGTAGACATTTAGTCACTTTTTTTAGACGTGTGTGTAACTTAACCAAGTGTGTAAGTTCATATTTCCCACCAGACTGGTAATAAAACAGCCTCATTCTGGATTCACAGCCTCAGTATTTCTAAAATCTAAGATCAACATCTGGTCACATGGAACACTTATCACAATAAGATATGATTACATTTACTAATAGATGTGGATGCAGTCCATTACGTCTCACATCCTTCAAATGAAACCAAGTAGTCTCTCTTGCCTTGCAGGATTACTCATTGGTGTCCAGGCCCACACTTAATGCTCTATTATTTAACAACATGGTATTTGGCTTTAGGAATAAATGTCCAAAAGGACTTTTGTTGAGTTGATGTTTCCCCTGCTGATACAATCTATACTCATCAAGAGTGAATAACTTAATTTAGCTGATAACACTACAGTTCTGTACATAAAGGAAAGACTAAATTAATCCATTAAGTCATTTTTAAATACTGAAATCTTGTTCCATCACAACAGAGGAATCGAGAGAATTAAAATGATATTTAATGCATATACATTTTGTATTGTTATTTACATACATGTGTCCATTCAGGCCATGGATAATTTGATTATATTCTGACTAAGCATGTGGTTTCAAATCCCTAAAATCACATTAGTCAGAATAAGGCTGGATTAAGGTCATTGGTTTGTAATAATCCAAACTGAAATTGTTGAACTTGTAATTAAGCATCCATAGAAAACCACATTGCCTAATTTTGCTTATTTGGTTAGATGAGAAATCTGTTTTTGTAGAACCATTTGTGATGGGGGGGGGGGCACACGTGACAATTTGTGGATAGAAGAGAAGGAAAGAAAGGGGGTAGGGGGGCTTCTTGAGTAAGCAATCTTTCCACACTATCATAAATCACAGCGTGGCTTGCATGCATCTTCTTTCTTTATGCCTAGCCATCAGGTCTCTACTCACTACGACTCATTCTCCTTACCTACCCAACACACACGCGCACGCACACACACACACACACACACCTCTGTCCAAACTGCATTAAATGCTGTAAATACACTTCTTTTTAAATGGAGAGAGAGAGAGAGAGGCCCCCTTTTCTCCCACTTGTCTGTTACCTATTCTGAGGCATCTTTCTTCATTTGCCTTCACGCACACACACACACACACACACACACACACAGTTTTTGGCTAGCAGTGGAGCCTGCACGCGGGCACACACCCCGCGGATGCCTCTGCGAGTTCGAGAGAGACCACGGTCACGCAACAGATAATTAATGAGATGTCGAGCGGCGTAGCGCGTGGGATGGGGACGCCTCGGGAACACACACCGGGACACTGAGGGAGAGGCATCCCGGCAGACCTTACCTGCTCTCTCTCGGCGTGTCTCTTCTCCTGGTATCGTGTCTTTTTCCCTGGATGCAATCTGTTTTGGACACGGACGGACACACCGGCTGGAGTAACGAAGACCAGATAATCCCTTCTTGGAAAACCATGGACGTATATTTCACTGATTGCGAGTGCGTAATTACGCGCAGTCGGTCCGGCTGTTTGTCTTTTTTCTAACTTGCATTTGAATCCAAAATAGCACTAAAACAACATGTTTTCCGATGAAACCCAGCGTGTTCTATTACTGCTGTATCAGTTAGAACGCCTCTAAAACAAAAATAAAGGAGACGGCGAGCGTTTGCATGGCCGGTTTGGGCAAAGCCATAAATCTCTAACAATCAAAGTCTACCTCCAGCACGCAGGCTGACGGGAACTGCTCGGTCTGGGGCTCGCGGTGCTACTTCACCCTAAAAAACATACCTCGTGCGCGCGCTCACCCCCCCTCCCCCCTCCGCCTGTGCTGCAAGATTCCCCGTATAGCGGGCCTGAGAGTGCCCGGGCAGCCGGCACCACGGCCAGGACTCGCCCTTCTCTTCTCCACCGGCACCAGAGCAAGCTCCAGCGGGCCAGCAGTGTGCAGAGAGAGCCTCCACAGGACAGAGGTTTCCCTGCAGGGCTCCCCTCCTCTCTCTCTAGCTCTCTCAACCTCTTTCTCTTCTTCAGCCTCTTCTCTCTCGATTCACCAGAGGAGAGTCTCTTGTTCTTCACGTCCCTTCCAACCCTGTCGGCTGCTATCTTTTAGTTCAGACTAGCACACACTGTCGCTGTTTTGCTGTTGCTTTGCTAACTAGTAGCCGTTAGCCCTCCTCGCTGACCTGTAACCCCTGCGGACCGAAATATTCTACATTTGTCTCTCAAATAGTCAAACCCTTCATGTGCATTTACATTGCGTCACTGTTGATCTGCGGAACACCGAGGACCGCCACAGATGACCCCCGTCCACACCATCGCTGTGTCCCTCCCGGGCTCGGTGTGCTGGTGTGAGACAGGCGGATTGACACCGTGAGCTGTTGCTGAACCGGGCTTCGGACTGACAGCTAGACAGGCCGCGAGACAGGCGGGGAGGAGGAGCGGGGTTCTGGTTCTTGTTTCTGTCCAATAAGGGAGTCTGGTTAAGGTGCAGCGAGGTTCAGAGTGACCTGCCTGTCCGTCCCGCCTGCGCGAGGGCCAGATGTTGGTTATTACATGGAGTCCAACTGAGAGCGATCAGAGGAGAGGAAGAGGGAGAAGGAGGTTGAGAGAAGGGAAGATTTGACCTGCGGGTCCACACAGGAAACAGTCTCCGCCGTGTTTGGCGTGTTTACACATTCAGAGGTAGAATGTAGATCTTTTTCATTTGGACACCTTACATCACTTTAAAAGAAAGCACACTTCATTTAACTTCATTTAATATTCGCGCGGACAATGAATGAAATGTACCTAACCATCATTTGATGTGGACCATTCCCACACGAATACCAACAGCCGCATAGGCCTTTAAATGTTCTATTATTTGAGACCAATACAAATCCTCAGGAAGCTCCATGTCTGGAACACATAATGTTATTTAGTAGGATGTGATATGCGGCTTCGACTGGAATGATTTAAACAGCCAAATGCAACTAGTCATGGACATTAGTGGATATGTTACCGGACTGTAATTGTTTGTTTGTGTTTGTTATTCACAGGTAACATTTAGACGTTGAATTCATCTGAAGCGGATGCACTTAGCGTTGCTCTCTCCCGTCTCTCTCTCTCTCCCTGTGTGTGTATTTGTGTTATCTGCCCACGCGTATAGACATGCCTGCACTGCCACACACACACACACACACACACACAGAGAGAGAGAGATAAAGCGGGCGAAGAAAGAGAGAGAGAGAGAGAGAGAGAGAAGTTCAATTTCCCGAACGTAAATCCGTTCTTTTGAGTTTGTAGTTCTTTGATAAAGGAGCAGAGGAGGAAGACGCTCGGCCCTCAGCTCTGTCTCTCTTATCGCTCTCGTGCATGCTGCTCTTCGAAGGGGGGGAAAGCGAAGCTCGCGGGCCGATACGGGTTCGGCCGGTCATTTTTCACGCGCTTTGAATCACTACCCTCGCGCCGACGATTATAAATTAGCGCGAGGCTTTTTATTGATTAATTTCCGAACGGGTAATTATCTCAGCGCGAGGAAGAGCCCCGGAAGTCCCTGCGTGGCGCGTGGAGCACGAGACTGGATCTCTGCAGCCTCTAAGAGATAAGGCCATTTAGACTATAGGCTAAACAATAATAGTAATAAAGTATTTATGTTTGTATTAAAACAAATCAAAACATTGCGTTTGTTAAACCCCACGTGTTAGGGTTGATGTAAACACGTGTTCACGTGCTTTAACAGTATTTCCCCACACTTAAATCTTTCGCTCGTTAACGTTCGTCGGCTGCAGATTTATGAGGCCGAGCGGTCTTCTGATTTACGTCGGGCTGTTTTCGAAGAGTCCCTGCTCCATTCCCATGTTTAAACCAAGCTGCTTTCATTGCGCCAGTGTTTTCTTTTTTTGCATTATCACTTAAATTCAGCGAGAAATGAAACCGTGTTTTTGCCTGCAAACTACTATTATAGTCTTCACGTAAAAGCCTAATGTTTAATGAACTCCGGAGTGTTTGGAAGCTGAGGGCGGATTCTAGCAATAAGAACGGATCTTGTGGACATGGAATATATTTTCAGTGGCCCTCTTCCTTCGGTAAATGTATTTTCAGAGCCCTTTTCTTTTCACAGCACTTTTCTCCGTGACTGGAATACTGGCAGGAAATTACGAAGCAGCCTACATATTGGGCATTATAAAGGTGGAGACAACAACAACATATTTTGTCCTTCGAAAAATATAGTAATTCATTTCACATGCCTGTTTCAACTAGTAGAGTATAGGTCAACACGGTTTACGTGCTTAAATATTGGAATTGTTTTTGCGCACGTTGTGTTTTGTGGCGTGCTCAAATTCAGTGTGATATTTTTCACGTCTTTTCTAAAAAGTACATTTTTCTAAATAGTAATTTTTTTTATAAGATGTGAATTACAGTGTCATACAATTGCGTGTTTTATAAATCGAAGACATTTTCCTCATATACCGGTATGGTCGCTCGGCGCGTTTAGATACTACATGTAGGAAAAGAACAGAGGGAAAGACAATATGGCTGCCAGGCCCAGTAGTGAGTGGGAAGATGAGCCCTGTGTGAAGTCTTGTCCGCATGTCTGCTTGCTTTCATGCGTGTCTGTCAGACGCGTGGGTATGCACCGACCTTGTCTTTGACCGTATGCAATAAAAGGACGCTTCGATCGCGGTGGATACACACAGATATGTCCGTTTTCTCCGCGTCCACCAGCCTGATGTGTTTGGTGTTGCAGCCTTCGCGAGCAGCCACGAGACTAAACCTGGAGCTTCTGTTGAGTGTTCGAACTTAATAGAAGCTTCCCTCTGAGCTGCTACTGGCCGCTCAAATCAGCAGCAATCAGCAGCAAACAATATACTAGAGATACATATATTTATCTCTCTCTCTCTCTCTCTCTCATACACACACATCCTAGTGATTTGCATCCTTTTAAATGCACAAAATGTTACATTTCAAAGTAGCCCAGATCGCAGTTAAACACAAATGCACCACCATTCTTTAATATGCAGCCCTCCAGCGACAGGTTTACCTGTGTTCCGTTTAAAGACGCTCCAGCTGCGATAAAATGCTACAATCCAACTACATGAACATACACGAAACCAGGCTACCCGCCTCGTATCAGGCCAGTCACACTGTCCGTTCTGCCGGTGTCACAGTCAGCAGGTAATGCCGCATGTTTCGGTTCAACGTTCATTGCAGCCTCACATGTGTGGTGTCACAAGACGCAGCGCAGTGACACGGTGACGCCGTGTGTCTGTGGTCAACGCATGCTAACACACATGCATTTTACTATCTAGATTATAAAAAAGTGCAACACCAGCACATGCAGAACTGAATTTAGTGAAAGAATGCCGTGAGGCCTCGCGGGACTTGGAGCCCCCCTCCTGCAGCCTGGATAGCAGCAGCAGCTATAATGGATGTCAGACAGGGAGCGATATCATTTCTCAACACCGTTTCAAATATTTGAACTATTTCAGCTGGGTTTGATCTGGAACTATCTTGCCAGACAAAACACACTTAACAGTGGACACATGCCTGGGATAAGATTAGATAAACCAACCGCCGCTGCCTGTGACGTGGGGCTGTTTCCACGCACAGTGTGAGGAACTTGTGATTACTAATTTTTAACGTCAAGTGTGCGTCCCTCTTAACTTCTCCCCTCAGTGCCGGCTCATGCTCACACCCTGCCTCCTGTGTGTGTGTGTGTGTGTGTGTGTGTGTGTGTGTGTGTCCGCAGCAGCCGCCCTGTCACCCACATCAGATATAAGGTCGAGATACCCAGCAAAATATTTCAATATATATGAAAAAATGAGGAAATCCTGTCACTCCCCCTCCCTCTCTCTCCCCGTCTCTCTCCGTCTGCAGAAATGAGGCGGGAGATTGTTTCTGACATGGCGGCGGACAGCAGGAATACACATTTTGAAAAGCGCTGCCTCTTGCTGCTACTGCCATTATTATGTGACGGGGAGCCGCTCTAATTTGGTTACACTAAGGTTTACACTGGTAGCGACGGCCGAGTGGGGAGAGACACACCCGGGGAGAGGAGGGGGGATTCGGTAGAGCTCAGCCAGCCTTGGAAATGGAATTATTAAAGTGATTCCGGGTGCACATCCATCCATCCCTCCATCCATCTATCCATCCATCCATTCCAGTCGAATGAGATGTCTCCCTAGATGTATTAATAACTCTGTTATGCACACCAGTTATATTTATTATCATTATTTTTTATCATTATTATTATTATTGTTATAATAATAATAATCATAATAATAATCATAATAATTCTTATTATTACAATGTAAATTAAATGGTTTTGCAAGCTAATATTGTATGTTTGTAGAATGATTTGACTCCTCTGTACAAACTGCACTTTGAATGCATTACCAGCTGGCTTCACACCAAAACAACAGCACACGCGTTATCTAGTGAGTTATGAGGTTATCCGGTGAAATTACGTTACGCCATTACACCCTCCCACCCACTCCCAACCCCTCTTGATATTTGCAATGGGAAAGGCTAAAACTGGTACCACAACCATGTCACGTTGAGTCGCTGCATTAGATTTTCCGTATCCACAGAACACATGTAAATTAGACATTTGATATGAGATGTATAAGAATGGAGAGAAAAAAATAGGTAAAGAAATATATCTCCCATCCCTGCATCCTACTTTTCCTCGCCACATTTAAAAAAGGTCTGATTCACGACGGATTATTTGAGCAAAGGCAGAGACACTGAGCGCTGATATGAATAATGGTACACAGCTCTATTCTAGCAGGCATCCAAAGAAAACACAATGAAACAAAATGCATGGAGACAGAAGGAGAGAAATCCACTGCTGCAGAATGAACTCAGAGTAAGTGGGTTTATGCACGAGGTTAACTGGACACCATAAAAACACATCAATAAAATGCAGCAGATGCATTATGTCCTAGACTATTTTCACTATACTATAACAATATGCAGGGACTGTCGATGACCTAAAAAGAGCCGATATGAATTCCAAAGCCAACTGGATTCTCCATGAATGGCTTCTGTCAATGCAGAAAGCAGTTTAATGGTTCTTTCTCACTTTAAAGGAACGTCTAGGCTAATTGTGCTTGAGAAGTCCTGGGCTCGAACCTGCGTCATTTAGATCTTGTGCTCGGCTCCCCCGGCTGAGCTACTTGGATTCACTCACACCTCCTGGCTACATGGATGAGATTTTCCTGGCCGGCAGGTCTATTTTTTATGAGATTTCATGGCGGCCGAGGTGTGCCCGGTGTGCCACATTTAAACAAATCTCCCGTTAATTGGTCGCCGCAGTAATTCAAGACCCCGAGCTACAGCCAGCCACTGTCATACTGAGCGAGGAAGAAAGAACACACCCCGAGTAATAATCAAGTGTAAAAAAGTGCGTGTGTGTGAGTGTGTGTGTGAGAGAGAGGGAAGGGAGGAAGAGAGCGAGGCAGTGAAAACAGAGCCGGAACAGAAAGAGGAGGAGAACCGAAAGAGGAGCTCGCGGCCGCGGTGGCGAGATCTCTTCCTCCTCTCCTTCTTCCTCGTTCCGGTGCATCATAGGTCCATCGACCGTCATTTTCCCCCGCCGTCTCCCCACAGCGGAGCGAAACATGATTTATCGCGGGCAGCACCATAAACAACAGCACTCCCTCACAAACACACAATGGCAGCCCCGGCCGCACGCTGACACCCTGCCTCACTATAAATCAAGAGAAGTAGCTGGCTGGGTAAAAAAAAAAAAGAAAGAAGAAGAGAGAGAGGAGGAGAGAGGGAGAGAGAGGGATGGACGGAGAGGCAGGCTGATAGAGAGAGATGTAGAGGCAGACAGGAGGTGATGGGAGAAAGATGGAGGAGAATATCCAAGTGCTTCTTAAAATATAAACTGCCACCGGCTAACATTGCGCTCCTCTCTCTCTCTCTCCGGTTTGCAGGCTGCGTGCTGCACCGCTCCAACCTATAAACAATGGCTGATGATGATGGGTGGGGGGTGATGTGTAAACAACACGACAGCAACATGCACGATGAGAAAACACGGCGAAGAGATGGGTATTATTGGGGCATATTTACCACGCTGTTAAAATAGCCTATGATTCACTGAGAGGGATGCGGGTGCAGCAGCGTAGAAGATGAGGAAGAAGAAGAAGAAGTGTGGTTCCCCATGCGGTCCCCTTCCTTCCGCAATACTCACGGTGTCCACAACGACCCGCAAGACACACACCCGTCCAAATTTGTTTTATTGCAGCCTCCTTCTCTCTTTTCTCTTCCTCTCTCTCTCCGGTGGCGTTTCTCAGTGCCTCCTCTTCTCCCCCTCTCTCACTCTCTCTCTTTTCTCTCTCTCTCTCTCTCTCTCCCCCTCTCACCGCTGCTATAGGGGGGCTTGTATGTCTTTTTTTTTTGAAAGGACAGTTGAATTTTCGACGTCAGGCACACACACTGGAGCAGCGCCACGTCTCACCATTATATTCCTGACGAATACATATCTATTCTGCAACCTCTGCATTAATTATTTAATGAATCACGTGACGTGGTGGTCTGGGCGGGGGGTGTAAGGTGGGGGTGGGGGTGGAGATGGTGTTGTGTGTCTGTGTGTGTGTGTGGGGGGGGGGGTGCCCGTGCGCCTCTCCCTTCGTGGGACCCATCCGGACCAGTACACGCACGGAGGAGAGTTGCGTGATGCAGGACTCTGTTTGAGTTTTAAGAGAACGAACAGAAAGACAGCACGGGGCCCTGGTTCAGTGTGACGGGTGTGTGAGGGTGTGAAGCAGGGCCAGGCCCGGCAGACGCACACAGAGGCAGATAAAAGATGATTGTCACCGACTATGTTCCTTTTAAAAAATGACTGCACGCCGCAGACTCTTTCTTCGTTATTCCTCACTGTCATGTCTTCCTCAGTCGGCCGTTAGTCGACAGAACAAGGGGAATCCCTCCCAGCGCCCTGGCTTATATTTCAATGTACCTGTTCCCAGGAACTGGACATATTCGATGGTGATGGAGCAAAGCACGGGCACATTTTATCTGACTATTGTGCACCGCAGCTGATATGATCTCATATTCGGCGTCATGCTAAAGTAAATGTTGAACAGCCTCAGAAACCAAAACCAACTGTGTAAGTTCAAACAAATCACGCCACATTGTTTGTTTAATAATTACAAAACCGTGTTCCGCAACGAAATGTGAGGAGAAAAGACTGAATCCCTAAAACAGACCAGCCCACTCCTTTCTCCCAGCTCTGTGTGATATTATGAAACAGAATCAAACGTTTCATTTGGACTAATTAGTCTAAAGCTTCTTTTATTCCATTAACACGTGTTCCTGGTGGGGGGACAACCACGCGCCGTTTATTTAGAGACGGACAGGTACGAGAGAGCTGCTGCAGAAAGACGGGCAGACAAAGAGAGAGGGATGTGGGAGCACGGAGAGAAAGATCCTATAAGAAGGCCGAAAGAAGAGGGAGAGAGAGGGAGAGACAGACAGGCGAGAAAACAACGGACAGACACAAACCCCCGTCGCGAGGCCGCGCAGGGCAGCAACAGCCCGAGCCGCCTCCAGCAGAACAATGGAGCCCGAGACTCAGAAACAAGAAAGAAAAAACAAAGTGTTCCGGCTGGGAGGCTACAACACGGCTAACCGAGCTGCCGAGGAGCGCGGAAGAAAACGCTTCAAGGTCAAACAATGGGCCGGGGAGGACATTTAAACACCGCACTGTCTGCCTCATCTTCAGCTTCTGCATGCTAAAAATACTAACGCTCCTCGTAAAGTGTCCATTCAAGCTCAACTCACTGGGTTTGATATTTTATTTGAACAAGTAGGAGGTCAGAGACGTGGAGATAAATATAAGATGGCTAATATCAAATGCATATAGCCAAAACCATCAGAGCACAACTGGCCACTTTCTAAAATATTACATGACAAAAAAATAAATAATTAGCAAGAATAATCCTTTTATCAGTCATTTATTTCCTAGCGCGCCTTTTTGATGCACTAAAAACGGACAGAGAGTTTTAAACTTGTATTCCGAGCACCGCGGCGGGTCCCTGAGATTTTACCCACAGCAAGATTGAAATCAAACATTTGCGGTGGTGATGATGGCGTCTGTAATGACGGCCATAAATTACTGCAATCACGGCGTGAAACAGCAGCCAAGATAAGTAGCAGCAGAGACCTGGGCCGGCCTGACAACAGCAACGAGAATCCGCTCTGCAAACCTGGCATAGCCGCATGCAAAGCTGTTCCACACAGCACCTCTTCACCTCAGCAGCACAAACATCCCAAAATACTTCCAACTAAACCATAAAAACATTCATTTAGTGGTGGTAGACTACCACCATGCTGCATCTGACAAAAGACAACACAAAGGAATGTCTTTGTGAGCACGGGCTTAATGCTATCCAAACACAGAAAGTATCTGTAACCTACAAATAATTCTTATTTTTACACAAAATGACAAGCAACGTTTGAGAAAAAATTGTATTCTTCAAATTGACCTGCAAATATGATTTGCGGGTTATTAAAATATGATTTAACACGTATTAGCTGGGCGCAGAATTCTACTAAAAGCGCAGTGATGTTGGAGTTCTTTGAGTTCTTGGGGGTCTCTTGGTCCGTGATGGATTAAGACAGGTAGATTCTTCCTCTTCGTTAATGATTAACTAGGCTTTGAATAAAAAGAGAGACACTGAAAATGTCTCTTTGTTCAAATGTAGAATGGCTGGAAAATTAAAGTGTCCAAGGCGTGATAAAGTGGTTACATATTATATCACAAGAGAAGAGATGTTGTTGTTGCTATTATTGTTATTGTTATTATTATTATTATTATTATTGAGGCTACACTGATCCGACAGAGAGCAAGAAAGACAGACAGTAAGAGATAGAGAGATTGATTTACCAAGCCCATCTCGACTTTTACTGCGGCTCGTAAATCTGTCTCGAGACGGCAGCACGCGCACAAACGTTCTCTGAAATATATTCTTCTCCTGCGCGAGACGTGAGGTCCCCCCCACCCACCCCCACCCGCTATGGGATTGCACCAGAGACATCCCCGGCCGTGTGTCTGGTTCGGTAGAACCACCGTGGCTTTTTACTGTTCTCTCTCTTATAAATGTTGAGGTAATGGAAATCAATAACCTATAGCATCTACATAATTAAACGTGTTGTTTTCTTGCACCTGTAAGCACGACCCTCATTGTCGTTGTGTTATTATTGTCATTATGAAGGAGCCCGTGCTTTAAACAGGAAGCAGAGTGCGTTTTAATATGCTGCTGTGGCTGCTTGGCTGTCAGACATGACAGGATCAATGGCTTTTGAACAGTTGTGAAACGGCCTCACCGTGTTAACTTCATAAAGCCTCAGCGCGCGGAGCTACAGTACAGATCACTTGCACTTGTTATATTTTTACCATTATACTTCCGATGTTGTTGGTGGAACACACTGATTTTCTATGCTTCACAGCCCGGATTACAGTCAACAGTAAAACGATCCGAACTACCTCTGGGCGTCTTCCAGCACAATTTAGCAGCACGTGCTTTTTGATATAATATTAATGCACGTGCACTTAAATGACTGGTGATATGCGCTGTACAGTGACCTGACGTGATCTTTAATGCTGGCTTTAAAGCGCGTGCTAAACTAACCATGTTGCTAAACTAAACATATGCAACCGCAGTTAACGTGGACACACATCTATTTCCCATATAAAGGATGATGCATACATGACAAGCTACAAGCTAAGTAGCAACATCACATACTAACTGTGGTGGATTTTGCACTTCGTTTTTCCTCCTCGTGTGGACGCTTTTCATTTATTGAAGGCGTATTATCATTTAACATATTAACGGGGAAGTTTTCATCCAAATGAATGGCTTTGTCCTTTTTTAAAATCAATTATGTTGCTTCTTTTTTGGTTCTTGTTCCTTGTTCTACTTTGTGAGACTGAGCGGCGACAGGATCGCTTATAATAACCTGTGATGTTTCCTGGTGTCAGGGTATTATTATATAGCATCTAACAGCAGGCTAGCGCGTCTTCGTCATTAGGGTATTGATAAGTAAAAAGTAAAGAGGGGCAGAGGGGTGCTTTAATACTTTCGTACCAATACACTTGTGCGGGCCTAATGCTCCGCCATTAGTCACACAGACCACTGACGTCTATTTATCATTCCCATCTAACGGATATGAGCGCTGCCGTAACACAGGACCATCACACTGGCCTGCTCGTCTCCATTCACTAAACGCAGCATCACCGATACTAACGCTGCTAAACTGCTGGCTCACTTCACAATAAAGGGACACGAAAGGCTTACAAATGGGCACATATGACTCATTTATCATGAACAATGTATTTAAAAGAGCGTGGACTGCTTTAATATACAACGCGTAAAACAAACAGAAAAAAAGAATGATAAAAGGTTGTGTTTGTTTCCTGGTTGTGTTTGTTTCCTGCTGTTACAGCAGTTAGACAGCCATTCACTAAGAGTCCGCTTTCTATTGTTAATAAAAGTACACGCACTTATACACACCGAGAGATTGACAGCTTCACTGTTTCCAATGATACTGATTTGATTAGATTTATTCTAATTCGTAAGTCGTTCATTATTAAAACGAACTGTTGATAATTGATAATACATAGTACAGTAGCCTACACTCCACTGTGCCACAGCATGATGCTACTGCACCAGCCGGGCCTATAAAACACACTGTGTATGCGCGTGTTGCTACTTGGCAACCGTCATTTGGCTCTTTCTTTTTAATACTTAATACATGTCTACTTTTAAATGTCTCTCTCTCTCTCACACACACACACACACACACACACACAGCCAGTGCAGTAGTAAAAGCCTGGCAGCCATATATCTCTGGCGACGACCTCCTCCTGAAGCCCGCGCGCCTGCACCGTGACCTCCTCTGCTCCTCGCGCTCTCCAGAATAATAAATTTCTCGGGCTGCAACGAGCGCAAAGAAAGAAAAAAACACGCGGGCGATTTGTCTGGCAATTAGCACACCGCCGCGAGACTCCCCGTGCCAATAAGAGAGAGAGAGAGAGAGAGAGAGAGAGAGACTCTAAGTTAAGTTGGTGTAAGTTGGTGTAACTGTTTTTTGGTTGAGTTTGTGTGTATGCCAGCTTGTGAGGCTCAGTGAACCTCGTGAACACGTGCGCGCTCACAAACACGCACAGTGGACACCGATGTGGTGGCTGTGACCTGAACGTGCGTTTCACAGCGCGCGCCTGTGTGTCTGTTCGCTGTGAACCCTGAAGGCCGCAGCTTCCTGTGCTCTGCTGCTGCTGAAACATCAGCTCCATCAGCTGCTCCGAACCTTCAAACACCTCACTGACAGCGCACTGTAAAGCAGACTGCAGCTCCTCTGTGAGCTTCTCTGTCCTGCTTTCACTTCACAGTTATTTGACTGCTATTTCCCACTGAGATTACAAAAACAAATATCATTTCAGATGGAGGGAAGCATCAGGAGAAGTGATAAAGCTGCAGAAAATAAACAACTTGGATCAACAGAAACAGACTTAAAATCACAAAAAAGTAATGTCTTTCACTACATAAGAGCTCAGCGGGCATTTATGCAGCAGCAGAGCAGCAGGACTTTTAATTTAACAAGTGTGTGTTTTTAATGGACCTGCACGAGCTCAGGGCAGCAATTCAATTTACTCCATTCAAGGTTTATGCAGAGAAACCTTCTTCACAGCAGTTCTTTGTGAATCAATGAACAGTAGAGCTATAGCATTAAGGGTTAGGCTTTCATTTCCCAGAGTATGCCATCTATTTATAATATGATGTCACTTGAATGCAACATACCTCACCAAAATGTGCGGTGCATAAAGTCCCACAGATATACTATAGTTGTCTTATTTTGGTTTTGCTTTGAAAGCTGCACCACCTTCTGCTCTTAGATGATGCGTTACAACCTATCACAAAGATGTTTTACTGCAACTAACAGAAATGTGAAAAAAATGACAAAATATGTAGTTTTTTCAATCTCCACCAAAGGTCTTGTATGCTCATCCACTACCTAGTACATTTACTTGAAATGCCACAATTTCTCCAGCTGCAGTTTAAATGGCACGTGTGGATGATGTCACCATCATGCTGGTGTGCATCCCATTTCATCTTCCTCTTCAGCCTGCTGAAATAAGACGCTCTCTTGTATCTGCTTGCTATACGCTTTGCTGACCGCATTTCATGTCACATGACCGTGGAACACAAACACACACAATGAAAAGGCAAAATACACAGACACGCCAAACTAATCCACACTTGACTGCTCTACCACGTGTTTGGTCTCCATGTTCCATCACTGGTGATAAATAGTTGCTCCATCTACTGTTAGGGTGGAGCTGGATAACAGACCTGCAGTTTTCCACTACTTTAAGGATTATGGCAGTGGTAACAAGTACTGTTGAATTAGTAAGTGTTGAATTGCAAAAGTTGGCACCAAATGCCTGCTGATTTTATTGATTTTAAATATACTTTTGATAATTGTATGTCTGATTGTATTTAGACAGATGTTTTGTGATAACTTTGATGCCAAAAGTATGAGTCGATCTAATAGATATCTATTTATTAGATGTTAAATAATATTGAGCCACATAAGATATCAAAAGTATTAAGTATTAAAGGTATAATATGTACTATGACCTCTGACCTTTCATTTGCTTTGAACATTTTATGGCAATGAAGGCACAGTGGAAACCAACTGACCAACAGCATTTCCCCCATCTGACATTGTTCCTTTGATTAATCAGTACTCACACACACACACACACACACACACACACACACACACACACACACACACACACACACACACACACACACACACACACAC
>JAVQJL010018849.1:0-56388 GCA_036024295.1 Nannoperca obscura | reverse complement strand
TTTGTCTGCTATATGATATATTTAACTGAAATTGCTGATCCGAACAACCAATGATTTATAAAGGAAAATCTTGAAAATGATCAGGGGTGCCCAAACTTTTGCATGCCACTGTATATCCTGTATAAAATAACCAGGCAGGAATGTGTTTTGGCTAATTCATAAAACACATACAATATATGCAGACATAATATAAAATCCACTGCTTCCATTAAACAATGTTGTTCAGTGTTCTGCAACATTGTCCAACAGCGGTGTAAAATATCCAGAAATGCTAAAGGGATAGGTATAATTGTAAAACCTCTCATGGTTGACAAATTTATATAGACTCACAGTATATGTTGTTGTACTTCTAACCTTCTCTTTAAACAGATTTTCTTTGTCATCCTATGAATTCCATAACACATTTGTAGAAGCACTTGTGTCTTATCAAAATGACACCAAAACACAACTCCCAAAAAGACACATATCATATTCATATCAAAACATTTTAATCCACAAAAACACAAAAACATCAAAATCTTTACAAAAAGCGATATTTACATTATGAAACAGCAGTGAAAATACTGTATATGTAACAAAAAGTAAAAAAAAAAAAAAGAGCCACACAAGCTGTAAACATCTTTGATAGAAATGCAACTAAACAACACTATCAATTACATTGAATTTCATATCAGAAACCTCTCATCCACCAGAGTCTTGTTGACAAGGTTCTTCCTCCCGAGAGTGTTACGGATCAAACGGAATATCTGTAATAAACAAGATGGTTTTCAATACTTCTTAGCACAGTGAAGGCAACATACTGTAAACGCAACAAATACTGACCATTTGCTGTACGTAGGTAAGCACGGCTGCAAGCACAAAGCTCTGAGATCCGAGGTCGACGACACAGAAGAACAAAGTGTCAAAGATCAGCAGCGTGGCCTCATTTCCATAAAACAGCACATCACTGAAGGAGTGGGCCTCATCTGCAGTGAGAAATGCAAACAGACATTAGACACACACACACACGCATATAAACAAACCTAAATGTACAGCCTGTCTGGGCCAAGAGGTCATTACCATTGTAAAAGATGCTTTTTTCACTGGGTTCAAGAAACTCCATTCCTATGACCCTCTCAAACATCAGCTTGTCCTTCACTATATAGTCCATGTCAGGGTGGGCCTGAGGTAAATAATGCAACACGAGAGACAAAACAACCGTATACAAAATATTTCAGGTCAATGAATACAACTCATATACTTTACAATCTAATTAATAAATGGATACACAATTAAGTCAAATTAAACCCTGCTGGGTTCAGTGTGCTTGTGTGAGTACATTTACGCGCATTTGTACTAACGTGGTCTATAATGGATCCCAGGAAGTGGTTCATGGTGTGGTAGGCTCTGGTGTTCTGCTCAAACTGGTTAGCCGAACATGCGTCCATCAGCCTTGATGGCCCGCTCCTCTGGAACAGAGACAAGCATTTCAATTTAAAATGGGGAAAATGTGCTCTTTGTTTAATGGTTGACAGCTCAATTACAATGACAACGGAGAAAGCACACACCCTGCTGAGCGGCTCCCGTATTCTGTCATACTGCGACCGCAGGCGGTTGGTAAGAGACACCTGAAAGGTCTGGACCTCTGTGTTGGGAAGAAGACCTCTCTGACCGCACAGGGACTCCTTGAGACAGAGAGGACAAAAGAAAGAGGATGGATATAATGTGAAATCAATGTTATAATTCTGGAACAACTGCAAACGCAACGTGTAGTCTGCTGGTGTACATACACCTTCTCTCTTCAGATTGTTGTTCATTTCCTCCATGTTTGTATCTGCATGCCCATGCACTGAACGCCCGTGGATGTAGTAGCCAAAACAACGGTGAGATAACAGCAGCACAGAAATCTAAATAAAAACACGGTCAAAATACACTTGTGTAAAACATTCCAGAGAGATAAATTGTTTTAAAATATAATATGCACATTGCTACTCACATTACTGATGGAGCAGAGATCTACAAACTGTCGGATTTTGTCCTCCACGAAGTGCTCATGAAACACAGTAAAGAAAATCACCTAAAAGGAGAAATGATTATCTTTTTAAAAAGGAGCTCCCCACACTTTTTATTTTCTTATAAAAGACAGGAAGCAGTGAGAGATCATAGTGAAGTGAGAGAAGGAGGAGGTTTTACCTGCAGAAGTCCAATGCAGAGCCACAGCGTGGCGGCCAGACCGTGGCGCAGAGTCAGGCTGTATGAAGGCGTGTACGCCTGTGAGGAGCGCTCTAAAGTTGACCACGGGTCCCTCAGGGCCAGGTTAGAGAAACCCAGCACCTGAACAATACAGGGCGACACGTCAGCAACAAGGAAAAGCAACATATCAAAAGCTGCAAAAAAAAGAACAAGAGCGTACGTGTTGGTGTAAAACATACTTCGAGAAAGAAGAGCACAGCCATGATCTGAAATGTTGGGCTGATCTTGCGGATGGTCTGGATCTCGTTCCATTCGTTGGCCACAAAGTAGGTCCTCCAGATACTGACTGGAGAGGGATCACGTTTCAGGTCGCCAGTATCTGAAACAACAGCAAATGTGGTGAGTGGAATAAAATAGCTGGATAATCACTTCTTATGAAGAGTGCAAAATATAAGCGGAGAGTAAATATGTTTGTACTTTGCACTGTCCTGCTAGCTTTGCTTCGTGGCCTCTCCCAGTCAATAAAGAACACATCAACCGACACCTGTAGGATCAGCTTGTGGAGAAACTGGACAGCCTGGATACAAAAACACAAATAAATATATTTTCAATATTCCTGATAGAAACACGCCATCTAGCTTTCAAAAACAATACTGTTCATGTTTGGCATCTATTCAATAGGCGTCTGACCTTGAGGGCGAAGGCACAACAAATGTACGTCACAAACTGCTCCTCCTGAGCAGGCAGTGGTAACAGCACTGATACAAACTGTTGGGCCTGAACACACACAAATACAACATGAATCCCAGAAAGCAGCCAATAATAATGACACTTAAATCTTTGCATCGAAAAATAGTTCCGATAAATAAGGAAAAGGAGGGAAAAAAGACTTGCCTTTAACGTCTAAAGAGTGCAGAGAGGGGAAAAAAAGTATAAAGTCCATGCAAAACAAGAGAAAATAAAATTTTAAAAGGGGAAGAAAAAGCTACACAAGAAAACACTCCTACAAACATTAAAGGCAACTCAAGTATGAAAATCACCAGTCTTGTAAAAAAAGAGAGTCCCAAAGGAATTAAGACTAACCTTGTAAAAGATGAGCCAGTAAAGTCCAGTTCCCGCAGTGACGGCGAAGAAAACATTGGCCAGATCTCCGGCATAAAACAACAAAAACTTCAGCATAGTCTGAGGCAGAAGGTGGGAGAGAATCACGTTACTTCCAAGCTTTACACCAGTGTATGGATTGAAGTGGCTTAAATAACGACATGTCTAAGACGCGGTACCCCAACATCAATGAGCGGAGAGGCGATCCTCCTCTTCCAGCTCACTGTCTTCAGAAGAGAGTAGAGCACAGCCACGCCACCCATCACACCTAGAGCAGTCTGTGGACTCGCAAAAATGTCAGAGTTATACTGCATTGCTGTGACATAAACACTGAAAAGCATCATACACAAAACCATTTGACAATAAACGTTTCACTCAAACTCCTCTACTCACATTTGTCTTCACGCGAGCCTCATTCTGATCCATCTCATACTCCACAACAAACGTTGTCTAGAAACAGATAAATGAGTTCAACCAAAAGCTTGTTTTCTTTAGATAAATAAAGAGACAGCAACTCCTACATGTTAATGGGTGGGACAGGGCCAAACTTTTTTTTTTAAAATAAGTTATTTAATGCAATAAAAACGAGGCGTCACATCACGATTGACAGCTGTGATTGTGTGCTTGTCTTTAAATGCAGTCTGTGGTGAGGACCCGCATCAGTCTTAAACCATCGTAGTGAGGACCTTTGTGAATTGATGGGACATTCTGGTCGGTCCTCACTACTTCAAAAGGACTGTTTGGAGGTTTGTTTTCAAGTTAAGTTTAAATAAGGTTAGGCATTACGTCGTTAAAGTTAGGGTTAGAGAATGCATTATGTCAATAATGGTGCTGTAGAAAAACAAACGTGTGCGTGTCCGTGTGTGCACGTGTGCCCTACTCACAGACACTGTTTGTGTCGTATCCATGATGGGAATATCTCTGTAGGTCACAGTCATTAGAGGGGTGTATATCTGTCCTTCCTGAGTTCGTGGAATCAGCTGGAACCTACCAAACACACAAGTCTGATCAAATAAATCACCAACTTAAAAACACTTTTTTGTTTGTTTTATCATGGTAGCGTGCACATTGGGACCCCACCTTATTTTGACACTACTAGCAACACGGATGACTTTGGGCTGGGAACTGCTTTTCTCTCTTCCACTCAGCGTGTCGACAAGAAACATTCGTCGAGACAGGTACCAGTTCGTCATGCTCTCTGTACGAAGGCAAAATATATTAAAGCAATGCGCGCACACAGACACACACACTCTAAAAAATAATATCCCACCTTGGTTGATGAACCGTCCGTTGTATTGCTGGTTATAGACTAGTGTAGGAAGGGGGAGAAGTTTTTGGTTCTCTCCTCCACCAAGATCCATAAACACATCATAGAACAACGGCTCGGGATGGGTTACCAACAGCTCTTCTACTGAGAAATCACACTATGGCACGCGCACTCACACACACACACACACACACACACACACACACACACACACACACACACACACACACAGCTTATATTACAACTAACCATTGCAAAAGAGTTTGTACGACATCTCTAAAGCGAAATAAAAGAAGAAACCCTCACACTTTGTTCATAAGCGGTTCCAAAGCTGAAGGCTGCTGCCTGTTTGGTGTTTGTTTCAGGACAAAGCTAAAAGAGAAGAAGAGTATTAACCAGCCTCCAATATGTTTATACTTTGTGTGAATCACATGAAAAATTACTTCATTTAGTCAATAATAACATATGTGTTGTTAACATGCTAAAAAGTGGTGGGCAACAATTGCTCTACATACATTTAATAATAAGTTACAATGCTCTTGTGTATTCAGATTAAATATAAAACATTTTTTATTGATGTTTAATTTAAAGTCATTTGACATCTTACCTGAAGATTACCTCCTCCTACTTTTTCCCATCTGAGGAACTCTCCTCTGACATTATAAACAGCAGCAAGCAGCTTAATGTCAGTATTCTGTCAGATAAACAGAATATGTCAATTAAAAGAACATTTTTGGTACCATTTCAGGTTAAATCCATTTGTAGCTTTATGAAATAGCACAGCTGTTTTTGTGGTATAGAGTTCTTTCTTTTATATCTTTTTCCCCCCATTGTATTAACTGGAAGATGATTCAAGTTTATCACTTACCTTGTTTCTTCCTCTGAAACTGAACCTGATGGGAACAGGATTGGTCTGAAGCACTCGACTGGCCAGTCCTGGTTCATCCCCGTAGTAAAGCCATGGCAGATTAACTCTCCTGGAGACAAAATAACCAAAGGGCTTATTGTTCACTCTGGGTGAAACTAAATTACAGTATAGGGGAATGTAATCTGCAAAGATATCGCAACATATACAATATATGCAATGACGGTGTTGAATACCAGTAGGAAATGTCTTGAGTTGAGCTCAAAGCAGCCCTAGATCTGAAGATGGTGTTAAAGAGACCACAGGCATCAGTGGACACACCGCTGAAGGAGTGCATGTTCATCACACACATGTTCCCGAGAGCCTGGCACGCCGTCAGGTTGGAAAAAACCTGTAACCACACAACACAGCAGCTGTTAAAAATTGCCTTCTCACAATACTATGGCACAATTTTCATTGTGGGCTACAATCTCATTGCAAAGCATATTATATCTTTTATGAGTTGTTTCAACAAGAAGACTATGAATTTTGCACACTTAAATTACGTGCTAATTTATGAGATGCATTTTGGCATCAATTAGTTAAAATTTCAATGGTTATATGGACTGTCTATAATACAGATGTCACAATTACATCTATGACTAATGCTACAACACAACATCCTAAAATCTCAAATATCCTTGTGTCATAATGAGCACATCCCTTGGCTTTATGTGGTTTTTACCAGGACCAGAATGGGCTTCCTAAGATGTTAGATAAAGAAAAGTGGAATTACAAGGCAGGCTGCTGACGAGGAGTACAGGTTTGTGATGAACCAGGCAGACTGGACACTGAACTTCTGCAAGCGGAACAGAACAGAAAACACAAATCAGAGTCCATCAAAATAAACAAACACAAAGTGAGCAAGTGAGCCAGGAGAAGGAGACTCACCAACTGAGCATAGTTGACACTGGGATTCACATTGGTAGAGAGGCTGTCTGGAGGGAAACATAATCCTCCTGCCTGGAAAAAAAAAATCACATTAAAACCTTTGACGATGCATGTTTTCTACGAGGTGGTTACTGAATGGTGTTTGTATGATGTGTCTGGAAGGGCAGGAGGGAAGAGGGTCAGCAGAACTCACCAGGACATTAGGAGAGTTACACGCACAGGAGGTGTTAATGAAGGAGGCCTGACATCTCTCACACCTGAAAGACAATTTTGGAGACTGTTCCTTCCCTTACATACAGTACTGCACAGAGAAAACCTGGAATCAAGTCACCCTTTCCTCACAATCTGACAGCACTAAACCAGTGGTGCTGAGAGAGTGTAAATGCCATTTGTCAGAACAAACAAAATGATGAGGGTCACAACTAGTGCTCATGGGAGGCATGGAGGGATGAATACAGGAAAGATACACTGGATATGAGAGGTGGAACAACCAGTGCCAGAGAGGTGGAAACATAACAAGAGACAAACTATTACAGGAACTTAAAGAATGTTCTTCAGCTTTCAAATTCAAAATGTATTAGAGGATTCTGCACTGACTTAAAAACGTATAAACTACTTCAATAACATACACACTTAAATTGAATTAATAACACCTGAAAGGGGATTATTCAGTCTTCTTAAAGAGGTTTAAACAAAACTACTATTGGTTTGTTGTTTGAATGTTTACAGTAGCATTAGTAGAAGCAACTTTTTAGCAACTAAAAACATAATCATAATTGTATTCAACATTTTAATATCTTTAATAATCCTTTCAAAATAGGAGTTTTCGTGTCTGCTATGCTGCAGATCAAGTAAACCTCATACAAGAGTACTTCAGCGATTTTATATAGATCATTACATAGTTTGGGGGGAAATGGTCAAAGTTGGAGCAGTAGAGCCTGAGACAACCTGAGTTTAAGCTTCAAAACCACAACAATTTACATAACTCAACTTGATAGTGTCTAGTGTTAAAACCTTCCCACCTGTTTGTACTGTGCTCTCAAGTTATATGTGTTATTAGACTATTGATATACGGTTAGTGTCCTTACTTGTACATGTAAAAAGATCAAACAAATTCACAGAACATGTATGTCTTTATTTGCTTTTTAGCTTCATCATTATATCCTGTTGTCCATTGATTTTATGTTGAGAATATGAAATACTGGTATTCCAGTTAGAAAGTTGAAACAGTGCATCCGTTACTGTTCCAGATTATATAATGTACAGCCTCAGATGCCTCGTGATCGTGAATCCGTACGGAACAGCAGAATATATCAGTTGTATGGCATTGATACGTACCTGTCTCCACTGGTGTTTGGTACGGACAAAGTAGGGGCGTTTTCATTACACGTTTCACACCTGGCCACATCCAAAAGGTTTCCATTGACATCTCTCTCCACTGGGAAAAAACAAGCGAGTATTCAGTCATTTATACATCAAATACGCAATTACCTATGCTAATGCCTTATTGTGTTAAATTTGCGGCAAGCACATTCAGCATTAAAGATTGTTTGTTCAATGCAGTCTTGGAGTTCATAAATTAGTCCTGTCATTGGTGACTCACCCAGGACAGTGCCTTGTGGGCACTGGCAATGCCCCTCATCACTGAGACTGCCCGGACAGCGAATACACCCAAACCCACCTTTAGTTACTGCCTGTAGGGAAAGACAAGTCGTCAGGAAAGCATTGTTACAATGGTATTGAAAATTGTGTAGGGAGTGTAAGATCCATTATAGTGCACAGTATAATGTGAGATGAACAGCAAATAAAGACATGCAAGGTCAATTGCACATACAGGCTTGTCTTTGGGACATTCCTGACAAGTAATGGACGCCTTATCAGCGGTGAGAGTTTGATACCCAGTTCTGCAACTGCAGCTCAATCCTGAAAAAAAAAAAAACAGACACCACTGCAAAGTTAGTGGGAACAGAGGATAGTGTTCAATTTTGAGCTCCAAACATTCGATCGTTCTCAATTATGAGGATTTGCTTCTTTTCTTTGGTTTATATGATATTAAACTGGATGTCTTTGGGTTTTTGGACTGTTGGTTGGACAAAAGAAGAAATTTAATGATATCACTATGAAACAATTATGATATTTTTTGAACCAAACTGTTTTTGTTTTAAACATATGAAAAATTTACAGTTTATTGCTTTACAATATAATATTATCAATATTACAATATTGATTTAAGCCACATTGCCCAGACCTACTGTTGACTGTGGTTGATGGTATTGACTTTACTCCATTCTGATCCAAACAGCACACTGTGCACTCTGTTTTAGTGTCGCCTTTCCCTTTAATGTTAGCTATCGACGTGTTGTCAACTGATTTTGAAAGTATCTTAACCATTTGCATCTAGCTAGCTAACTGTTAACCACGCTCACTGTGGTCTCTTTGCGTCTTTGCATCTCACAGTTACATTTGATTTGTTTTAAAGTAAGAGTAGTGACACTTTCTGCTGGATAAGCAGCGTCATGTAAATCAGCTCTTGTATTGTTGTGTGGTGGTAACCGACCTGTTGTGCTCCGTCGCTGATTTGGACCGCACCTCACACACGAGAGACTCGAGATATCGAAAAATTCTTCCACACTACAGTTTTCGGGAGCCTTAAATGGGATGATAAACTGCTGACAATTAAGTCGATCTGCGTATATTAATAGAAATAATATCAGAGGCACCGTGAATCTGTTAACAGTAAACGGTAGCGTCCCCGTCGCCATGGTAAACAACGATATTCCCCTTTACCCACAATCCTGTTCATTCTGCGTGATGACGTTGTCAGCAAACGTGTGCGTCGCCAAAAAAGGCGGAAAAAAAGTGTTGAAATTTTATTATAAATATCATAGATTTGTGTAACTTTATATTTAATTGGAATTAAGCACAACTATTTAGTAAATGCCTAACTTCTGAATTATGACTTCCATTAAAACTGACATGCATGCCAAAGGTGGTTTATTTTTCAGAGAATGGTTGACGCATTTACAGTAGGTAAGGGGACTTTTGGCAGGAAATGTAAGCTGCAGCTCTTGCCACTTCCTTTTGACAAAGTACGGAAATATTTTGCAGTCTTAACGGGAGTGAGGACCACATCAGTAATGAAACAAAGTAAGTAAGATTCTAAAATGTAAAAACTTAGATAAGATAGAAGAAAGAAGCAGCGAAGAGAAAAGAAACCCACGAGGCTGAGTGAGGCTAAGAGCTATTGTACGCATATAATTAGTTCACTGTAGCTTTTCTGGCCTTTTTTTCCTGATGGAAGCTTCATTTTTAGCAGAAATGTGTTCTTCGCTCCTGTAGAGCGAAAATGCATACTTCTGACTGATTATGTGTCTATTAATGTAGTTTACCGCGCTGTTTAACTTCTGTCTAATCAAACAGGAGTTACTTGGTAGATTGTTCCGACTGTAGCCCGCACTCCGGCCCAGTAGGCGGCGGTTTTGTGGTACGACCTTAAACACGTTCAGAGCCAATGAACATAAAAGGAGGGAAAAGAGTTAGCGCGCGGGGGAGGCACGGGTTCACTGTAATCACGGCAAATTTGAGACAGGACGACAGCAACGATAAGGCTAACAAAACCCACCTGTTAACAATTAAGTGTTGTACACAGCTGTGGTGAGTATTTGTGCGCGTTTCACAGAGACGGAGAACTTGTTCTTCCTCATATTCTGTTCTTTTCGTCCTCTATGACGCACTAGTTTTTTCCCTTGCTGAATGTCCCGTGGGTAACAACATACTTGTTGCATTTTTGTGTGTGTTTTTTTTCACCTTGCTTGTCTTATTTTCAGACACCGCCTGGGTCTAGTATGAAAAATGACCATAATCCTGCGATTGCAAGGACTTGATCTGAAGGCAAGTATTGCAGATATACGGACATTCTTTGACTGCCTTCACATACCAGATGGTGGAGTGTACATTGTGGGAGGAAGTCTCAAAGAGGCTTTTATTGCATTCACCACTGAGAGAGATGCCCAGCTTGCCATGCGGCTCACTGGAAATGTCCTCAAGGGGTCTAAGGTGACTCTACACATAAGCAGCATGAAAGAGATGGAGCACAAATTAAAGTCGCTCTTAAAGAAAAAACATTCCGCCAAGCAGCATGCGGTCAAGAAATCAATTCCAACTCCAGATGCAAGTCTGCAACCTTTGAATGCATGGCCTCATACCAATACTGCAAATCAACCACCTACTAATGCATGGGAACTTGATCCCAAAACTGCAAATCCGCCACAGCCGCATAATGCCGATATTTCAAATCTACAACTTTCAAATGCAGAGTCGCTTGACGCCAGTACTGCCTTTCTCCTTGGGATCTGTACTGTCCTTCAGGGGATCCAGTCCCATCAAAGAGAAAACAACGAGGCAGTGCCAAGCATTGATTTTCCCAAGACTGATGACACAGTTGTTGTGTCTGATGATGTGAGAGCGTCAGAGCAAACCCTGAATTCAGGGCCAGGCTACGTCAGGCTCTTTGGTCTGCCAGCTACAGTTACAAAAGCGGTCATCTGCCATTTTTTCAAAGGGTTGACGGTACAGGAGGCCATAGTGAACGTCAAGTTGGGACTTAATCATGGCTGCCTCGTGAAGTTTGCAAACGCGCGGGACGCACACAACGCCCTCCTCTTCAACCAACAGTCACTAGGCCCCATCTGTGTGGAGGTACGTGGAGCGACTGAGAAGATGTGGGCCAGTGCACTGCAAGAATGTGAAAATGCTGCGGATGTTGGGGAGGGAGTGAAAGCCAAGCAAAGATTTCTTGGGGAAATGGCAAACCAAAAACGAAAATCCGCTGCTGCGTTGTGGATCAGGAGGCGACCTGTCAACCGATTTCCATCTAAATTACAAAAAAAGCCAAGACCTGCCTTTTCACAAACTATGGAGTACACTGTCATGGTCACTAATCTACCCAAAATGATGACCAAGACTGAGATAAAGGATTTGTTTAGATGTCCAAACATTGCACACAGAAATGTTCTACATCTGCTTGACAATGAAGGCAACAGAACGAACACAGCATTTCTTCTTTTTAATTGCAGTGAGGATTATGACTATGCAATGAATCTCACTGGCTGCCACGTGGGCTCTGATGCCATTAAGGTCTCGTCAATCACCAAGGCGAAAATGAGGGACATGATGAACAAAACCTACCCCAGGAGTCTTAAGCATGGCCTGAAGATGGACAGAAAGAAGAAACCAGATCGAAAGAGGAAATTGTATCCAGTTGAGGCCGGAAGAAGCACCATGCATGAACCTTGGGCGTAACGGCTCAGACGTGCCTGTTTGTCCGAAACATGCCTGCAGACGTACATGAAACGTAATTCCAAATTACTGCTCGACAATGATGGCTAAGGGATTGGTGAGGCAATAGTTCACTTAAGCTTGCAGCGTTCAGGACTTCCTGGGGACCAAAGTATTTCTTACCAGAATAAGCGTAAAGCAGATGGACATATTGGCAAGATATGTTTGAGGAAGTTGAACATTAATGTACTCAGATTGAGATCTTGATTTTCCACATCAAGTTTGCCTTCCAACTGTGATTCTGCTGGCTTATTAAATATTTTCACCTTGTTAAAAGGTTTTTTGTCATGCTTGATAATCAGTTAAGCATTTCTTCACATTCCTTCTGTGAACACTTCAAATAAATGTTGTTTTGAACAGTTTTGTTTTTAAACTGACCAAGAGAGCTTCCCAGTTATGGCTGTCTCTCTGCAATGTTGGAACAGGACCTATTTTGAAACTGCAGGGGGTGTTTGTGCTGAAGAAATCTACGGTAATAGAAAAGAGTTGATTTATAGTTTAATCTTTAATCAAGCTTTATGTTGACGCATCCACGTAAACTTGAAGTGTCTCGAACATTTTTGGAGCTACATTTCGAACCTACTGGAGCTCCCCCGTGTTGTATATGTAGAATAAGAACTGAAATACGTGTTTAAGGAAATCGTTTAATTGCAGTCACGTTTGGAATGAATGGGTTTCACAACAAGCCATTTTCTCCATTACTTTTAATAGAACTGGAACGTGGGAAATTAATGATCATACACTTCAGTAAAATCAGCTGAAAACATGCACATGTCATTTTGTGTAAAACTTTCCAAGTCTATAAATCTTCTAAAGTCAAAAACCTTTAAAAAAAAAAAAAAAAAAAACTAGGTAAGCCTATACCTTAAAAGCATAGATTTACACAATTTAAGTTTTCAACTCCTGGACAGCTGTGACTGACGGGATGAGAAGATCGAGGTGTCACGTCTTCCGATTGTCATTTGAAATATCTGGATGGACCGTCTGAGTACCTGGATGGACCTGCGAAAAGACAGAAGCGTCACTCACTGACATGTTTGACTTCCATGCTATTTCAAATATAAGGCTAAATAGGATTTTTTTTTTTCTTCTTTAGCATCTTCCAGTCAACAACTACTGTCACATGGCTTTCTACATCTGAGTCATAGATGCAATAAATGGAAAGGCTGAGAGGAGACTTAGTGCTTACATACCCGAGAAACTACTCGAGTAGCGGTCGCTACTGCTTGGCAATCTCGAGGGTGTTGAGGAGAAGCTTGTGGAGCTCATTGAAAAGCTGTTCAGACTGGAACCCTTAGGAGGAAATGAACAAGACAGAAAATTTAGTAAGAGACAAAGCACGTGTAGCCAACTACACATTTATGTATTTCAGTCGATTAATGAGAATACAACAACTGAAAAATCCGGACACATGCAAATCTGGTTTTGCTCATCAGATTTTCAAAAGCAGATAGTTAAACAACTCAGGGTCAGAGTGACTGATGCTGTACGTAACACTTACAACGACACTAACATTTAGTAGGCTAGATCAGATTTAAAGATTCACCTTTGACAACATATGAGAAGAGAACAAAAAACAAGCTCCATACCGTCGATACGCTCCTCAGTCTGTACTCCATCAGCACATCTGTTAGTTTCTGGGTCACCTTCAGCACCAGCTGTGCGTCACTCTCATTCTCTATCCGGAAAGAATCCTAAAAATACATTTTGAGAAGTGAATGTATGTTCCAACACCTTTTGTTAAGTTGGGGAGAAACCCATCATGAGAAATGAGACCCGTACCAGGTAAGTGAGTAGTGTATTAGGCGAGCTGCTACTTTCTGGAGCTGCCCCCATCAAGCCTGGCCTCTGCAGCGGCTTGTCCATTGGTCTGTCCATTAAGCTACTCCCCATTTGGCTGCCCGGGTACTCATCAGGATACATTCTGCCTGGGCTCTCCTCTAGTAGGCCGCTCCTTCCATAGCCATCTCTTTCACCACCCAGTCCAAAACCATCTCCAGCTGGGTGATGACCCATACCGTCTGGGAAAGGTCTTCGATCCATGCCAGAGTCGAGGAGATCCTGCCTGGTCGAGTAGCCCCCAAAGCCGGGCTTCCCGTACTCTCCCGCTGGATAATCCGAGAGAGGACGACCCTGAGGAGGAAAATCTCCTGGAAACCTCGGATCATGGAACCTGGGACCTGTGACGGAGACATGTTAATTACATTTAAATACAGTAGAAAAAAGGGAATACGTGCACACTGTTACACAGATTCTGCTTCAGTGATAAAAAATGACTCACCGAAGGGTGAAGGTCCCTTTAGTCCCATCCCTGGTCCTGGTGCAGGCACAGCTTTAGGAGCAGCAGAACCTGTGGGAGAGGAAATGACACGAGAGACATTCAAAAGTCAGGTAACCAACCAAGAGGAAATCCTTTATTACTAAAGTTCTTCATAGCAGCGTAACTTACGGAGTCCTTTGAAAGCAGGTACATCAAAGGGCTCCTTCAGAATCACCTAAAGCCGCAACGGGAACAGAAAAATGTAAAATCCAGAAGCAAAGTATGAACTAAGTAAACCCACTGCTCACATCTAAACATGGGGCATTTTTAGAAATTGACTATAAGACAGTTGAGGCTTGTCTAGCAAAAACATTAAAAAAAAATCTGGTTCAATGTTTGCAGCAATTCAAGGCGATCTTACAAATACCTACAATCACATTCCTGATGGGTGGCTTCATAAACACAAGTGGTAGAGTTCTACTTTTCACCTCGGAATCGTTGAGATGGAAGATAAAATGAACAATGCTGTGATAACTTCAGGGTTGTAATGTCCTGCCTCGTAGTATTATAACTACTATGCAGTGTTTTGGTGCTTAAGATTTCAAGTTCATGGACGTAGTGCTTGTATAATTGTATTTCAACTTCTCACCAGTACAAGTAGTAAAATCCCCAAGCCAACACAGACGTTCCTGTCCAATGATCATTTTAGGCAAAATAAGCCAATATCACAATCTTGTTTTGACTGTGGAGGATAAAAATAGGACTTTTGTGCCATTGCTGCAGTGATATGGGCCTGACACCGACCTTGAGTTGTCCCCTCCCCTCCGTCTTCTCCACCTCAGCTGCAACTTCTTTAATCGTCTTCCTTACAGTTGGCTCTCTGATGGCCTCTTCCTCTTCACATGTGACCTTTTCAGGGTGGACCTTTTTCTGTTTACAAGGCAGAGAAATATACACATTTTATAAATAACTCAGATAAATAATCTTGCCCCTTGAGGCAGACTAAGAAGAAAATATATATTCTCACCAAGTATCTGAAGCTGTGTTTCCAGCCTTTCACGTGTGCAAGCATATCATGCTGCAAGCGGGAGACGGCACAGAGTTTGCACTGGTAGTGTGGTGGGACAGATTTACTCGGGCTTCGGTACTCCCACACATACTGAAGACCTGTAGACAGGCGAGGATCATTATTTGTGCGTTTCAATATAGGAAGGGAGGAAGTAAAGTAGATGTTCTGCTTACCAATGATGCACTCTGTGACCCCCTTCAACTGTTTGCTGAGACATGGCATGGTCTGTATAGATGTCCCTTTGGTGAACACTGGGAAAACAGTGGTCAGCACAAAGCAAGAGCTTTATAAATGGCCCACAACTGATTTAAAACAAAAAAAAAGTGAGACAACAAGGTCCATGCCCAACAAACTAGTTCAGCGAGCTATACATTTCTGGAGAGAAAACTTTAAAATCGTAATAATCATAGAAAAAGAAGACACTGAAGTTAAGGAAGTGTGTTGTGTTCTAACACTACCTGCAATGTCTGGTGACCAATACGTTTTATTATGTCTATATTAACTGAACAACCACTTGAAACCCAAACTCCCCATGTGTGCTTTTGAAGCCTGGGAACAGCAGGTCTCGGCTAGGCCGCGAACTGGGCTGCAGGACACCACCTCCTACGATGCATTGCTTCTCACTGTGCCCAACCACAGAAGTACCGGATCACATCTGTGCCGCACTAATGAAGCATCATTTCAAATACTCTGGTAAACCATTATGGTTTACTCGGATTTAAAAAAAACACACAGGCAACAAAATAAAAAAATGAATACTGCATTCAGCAGTATTAAAAATATTTGATGAAGAAAAAAAAAAGATTCTATACAACCATCACAGCACAAGAAGTGCATTAAAACGTCATCAGCAACCATCACAGATGCATGGTTGTATCACTGTAGACCATGTATAGGCATCGCTAGGGACTAACGGAGCTTATGGTGCTGGTGTTCAATGTAGCAACAACTTAGGAGGAGAATGGGTTGACATTTCTAAAATTGTTCAGTATATTTATCTAAATGTTGAAAATGGGATTTTCTAAATGGGCAACTTGCGGTGAGATACTGGAAAATGTGGTGAAAGATTATTTCTGCAGTGGCAAACACCGATCTCTCCAAAGACCAAAAACATGGATGGCACCAAAACAGCCAACAGCGTGAGTCTCAAAGGAGTGGTGAACATGCCACCACCCATGACATGAAGCAGGGGAAACAAGATCTCAAGCTTCAACTCTCAGCACTGGCAGTGGCACCGTACACAAAGGACTTACCTATATCAGCAGAATGCTGCGGCTGCTTTCTCTGTCAATGGAGGGAATAAACCCACATGAAGGAGAGAGACACATACAGGCATTAGTGAGAGGATGACACTTAGCAGAGGACTGAACTCCTCGTCCATGTCCGCCACACACTATATGTGCCACAGAGCCATTGTTTTCCCTCATTCTCCAGGAGCCCTGCATCAAGCAGCGACAGTCACAGAGACAAGTGTATAAATGGTGTCTAAACTGTGTAGTCTTGATGAGTCTAAATTCTCATCAAATGAGAACGGAGAACAGCAACACTTAATTTCTTGTTTAATAATAAGGACTGAATGAAGACACAAAGTTCAATATGCAAACATGTCTACAGCGGCCACATTACAGAACACAGAGGTCAAGACCTCAGTCATTTCCCCAGGAGAATGGTGAGATATTGCACCAAGTCTTTGCTCTTCTACCGCTGTGTATTGTGGCCTCACACTCAGTGTGGTGTGTTTGGGAGCCCTGAATCCAAGTTTGACAGATGCATGATGATGTAATAACAACTAAGATTCACTTCATTTTCAGGAAGAGCAAAGAGGAGAGTGATGTCAATTTGAATCATAAGCTGTATATAAAATATGTAGGTAGTTTCTGCTACACTTTGAAGCATGGAAGTGGCAACCGCTTGGGCCGAGGGCACCTGTCGAACAAGTAAACACGCTCCCAAACATACCCTTTCTTCAAGGCGTGTAACAGACAAGCAAAGGAGTCAGTAGACGGAAACAAGCAGCCAAACACAAGGGAAATTCAAAATGCTGCATATCGCTCTTAAAAAGTCAATTACTTGAATATGAAATTTAAATTTAAAACATATAAATGTTTTATGAATTCAGTTATACAGCAAACTCATGAAGTTTAATAATGGGATTTCTTGCACTACATTTCATTAGTGTGTGTAGTAATCACTGCAGTTATTGTTGATAGTTTTTCAGCTGATTTACATATTTTGTAAAAATGTAAGTCACGGCTTTTAAAAAACACACATATTTGAGAGAATCCCTCCAGTAGCCCTGCAAACAGTAGGCCTATTTGATTTTAAGCGTGACAGCACTCAGAAGTAAAAACTGAGTAACCTGCCATAAGATGTTGGTTCAAAGAACCAAAGTCACATCGCACATAAAGCTCAATGTCGAATCTGAGAAGGGAAAACTTTAAGCACTTTCAGAATACTGAAGAAATGTTTGCATTGTGAAGCCGAGGAACTGAACTTTTGCAAAACTGGTGCTAAGAAATAACCACAACAGGGATAAAAGGGCCACATGTGAGGGGCCCAGACCACACAGTGCGGCATTCATGAACCAGAGTGCAAACACAACCAAGCCTGAGAGCACGGAGGCTGGCACCAAGCCCACCTGCCAAGGACTGCTGCCGCCTGGCTCTCCATCAAGCAACAGCCAGTGTACAATATTAACAAGAAAAAATATCAAAAGGAAATCACGTTTCCTTCCATGCGCTGTCAGCATCATACACGTGAGGCTATAAGAGTGCAACTGTATTAATTGTGACGTTTTTAGTGGCGTATATTTTGCCGCACGTGGTGTCGACGTGCAGCCTGTGTGATACTTACCATCCTGGCATTTCTCTTTGGATTCGGCTGCGGCCCATTTTGTGGTGGAGGCTGGTTGACTGAAGCCTGAGCCTCCATTTCCTCAGTTTCTCCACTGTTGGACAGAGAAAGAGACACTATTAAAATCATTCACGCGCCAAGTAATCCCCGTTAAAGACAGAGACACGCGCTCGTTATTGGTGGTCGAGTTGTGGTTCATGTGGATGAACAGATATTCATTTTACTCGCGTTGTTTCGTTTAACATCAGGCCCAGCCGAGCCTTCAGCTACACCGTTTGTTTTGACAATGTTACGACAGCTGTGAAACATATATAAGCAAGTCCAAACGCTATTTATTACACATTTCTCCACTGGTTGAAGTGTAAGATAATAACAAATAACGTACCCGAGATATTAATGCAAACTGTGAGATCCTCCGGGTACAACTTCGGGACAGACTAGCTCGGATGTTAAAAACACAACGCCGACAGCCGCTTGGGAGCAGTTCTTTCGCCTGTCTAAAAAATACACAATTTAAACCTATTTTATTTCTGCGCATTATACCAAAGCCAAATATGCTCTCACAATAAAACAGAACCAGAATTAGTCTCATTTAATTGAGCAATTTCTGGATATTAGAAAAGAATAAGTTAATATGTTATGGCACTTGTGCGGACAACTATGCGGTGCGCTCGATGTGTACGTCAGGATATACCGTATTACCTTGCTGGAGCAAAATTTAACTAGGTATTGAAAACGTTAATATTTATCACAACACATGGGGATAGCGTTTGTATTTCGTTGATTTTAATTACAAGTGGGTGCATACAATATTGTTTGGGTATCTTTGAAGGACTCCATGGGTCCCAGTCATAGAGGTTTTACATTGTAAACGTAAGCACCGCAGCCGTTGTGCTCTATCCATCCAACGAGTTCTCGGCTTGGGAAGCATGTACACACAAGTCAGAGGACCCAATGCATTGAATACAGAAAAAATGTATTTTTGTTTCTATTGACAATTGTTCGCAATGGGGGCTACTCTTTATTTCTAGACACCGAGTGACTGTTTGATGCTGTGTGAACGTCCGACGGTAAAAGCCAATAGTTTTTTTCTGTGGTAAGTAAAATAACTGTCATGCTATGATGCTCGACCAGGGTGCGAGGTAGTTAGCTACAAGCTATCTAACTTAGCTGACTTTAATATAGGTGCAGCTGCCTTGTTGTCCCCGTTATGGTTTAAACGCCTCAATCGGACAATTCGGCCGCGAAAATTGAGCAATTTGTGTTTCAAAATGTATCTTTCAAAGCTTCAGCCGTCTAGTCTAAACATGTGCCAGTAGTCAGCATGGTTCCCATTTAAATCAATGCACTCATTCAATCCCATCACATCACCTGCATGTGTGGTAACACAGACAGCAGTGTAGACTGCAGAGATGAAGTCCAAGAAGAAGAAGAGACAGGACGACTTCCAGAAGGTCAAGCTGAAAGTGGGAAAGACGAAGCCCAAAGCTGATAATGCCACCAACACCAATTTCCGCTCAAAGGGAATCCATCTGACCGAACAGCTGAAGAGAGACACAAGTGGCCCCACCACACACAGACACCTTGGTATCAACGTAAGTACTTCATCTGTTTCACGTGTCCGCAAACATGCTTTCACTTCAAATACATTTTTTTTTGAATACTACAATTTCTTTGCTTTCTCTCCTTTTCCTCCTTCTTCACCAGGACCTCATGTCTCAGCTCCACCATTACAATGCCAATGTGAAACATAGTGCCTTGCTGGGTTTGAGAGAGTTGCTGTCCCTGAATCCCTCTCTGTTAGAGCAGCAACTCTCTCGCTTGCTTTCTGAAGTGGCAGCCGTTTTTACTGACAAGGATGCCAACGTTCGCGTGGCAGCTACGCGTGTGCTCAGGTCAGTGAGGCAACGGTGATGCAGAAATACAACAAAATAGTGAAAAGAACACGTGACTTTTGTGTCTTTTAAATAACGTGGGCTCAGCTGTCTAAAATTGTGCATCGCTTCCAGGTTCATTGCGCAGTCTGTGCCTGCAGAACGAGTGGCTCCATTTTTCCCCCTCCTCAGTGCCCACCTGTCTTGTGCCATGACCCACATCGAGTCAGGCATCCAGGAGGACGCCATGAAGGTCCTTGATGTGTTGCTGGAACACTACCCGGCTCTGCTGGCGGCGTGTCCTGCAGTGCTCCTCACTAATTTCCTGGAGCTGATTTCTCACAGACAAAGCAGCGCAGGAGCCAAAAAGGCCCAGGATGCTAAGGGACGGACCTGGGCACTGTCAGTCAACCCCAGCAGGGCTGTGACTAGCCAGGAGTGGCGGCTCTCTGTGCTCCTCAGGTTTGGAGGCCGTGTGTACACTGACTCTGAAGAATTATATATAATTCTTATAATTCTGAACTGCTAACCCTTTGTTTTGTGTCACTTGTATTTCAGACTTGGACGCTTTCTGCAGGCAGTAGTTGATGAAAGACCAGTGGAGGAAAGTGATATTTTTGTCCCAACCGAAGGAGGGTTCACCTCCAGTGGAGAGGGCAGGCTTGCACCTCTGCATCTCAACTGGGAAGAGCTCACCTACAGCAAGGTCGGAGTGAAGGTGTATGAGCATTCAGGGGCCAAACCAACTCCACGGTCCACCTTTAGACTCAGGTACGATACCCCAAACTCCTGTGACCATCAAGGAATAGGAATCGGAGGCAGGAATTATATGAACATATGCCATAACAAATAGTTAACCTTTTTTTAAAAAGTTGAATTTAAACAATTATATTTTATTTTTAACATATAATTAATTTTATTCTCTGACTGTAGACCGGAGGTAGACCCTGGACCCGCAGTGGGTGAGGGTCTGGACTCGGCTGATTCTGTGCAGAGTTTTGCAGCCACACTGGTGCCTCTTCTGCTAGAGGTGTGGGTCGAAGCCAGCACGAGCGACTGTCCCTGGAACAGCACAGAGGGCGCTCACCTGCTCACCCCAGATACCATGTTGGTAATGTTCCAGGTGTTGTCTATTCTGCAGCTGCTGAGGAAACTGGCACCACGGCAGGAGCACCGCGATGCACTGGTGAGATGAGGAGTGCACAAATATCACACAGCAGGTTTATTTTTTTTATACCAGAAAAGGTTTACTAAAAAACAACTTTGTCTTTGTGTAGGATGCATGGTTCCATAAAGAATACCTGGGAGATTTTAAGCAGCACTTCATGAAAAACTTTCCCTATGGTAGTCATGACACTCCCAAACATAAAAAGAAGATTGATCTCAAAAGGTAAGTAATATCAGGATCAGTATTTCAAGCAAACATCCTTCCTTACCCCTTTTTTATTAATGTTATCCATTCACTTTATACAATTTGAATGTTTTGAATGATCACCGTATTAACTACACAGGATCTTTAATCATACCTGCTGTTACGAGGACCTGTAGTAGCTCTTACTACTGTTATCCCTCTGCCCTTCCTTTAGGAGTAAGCAGACTGCGGCTGTCCCAGGATTGACAGTGGACCCTCTGGCTCTAAACATCACACTTTGTCAGGTCATGGTGTCCCTCAGCCAGAGGCAGGGACTCGACCGAGAGACGGATGGAGACTGGCTGATGCCTCTGCGGACGTTTGTCCGAGACACTCTGGGCAGCGGAGTGAAACTGAGCTACAGGCAGCTGCACATGTTGCTTGGTACCGTGTGGAAGATGGTGCTCACACAGAGGAGCAAAAGTGAGCGCGTGCAATGTATTTGTAAAAGTGTGTCTGATTTTAATAAACACAAAAGCATGAATTCAACAGGATGAAAAGATAAAGCAACGTAGGCAAAACACACCCACAAATTGTAGTGTTCATTTCAGAGCTTTAAGACAAGATTATGGGTTGGTATCCAGATATTAGTTTGTGACTTACCAAGACATTTCTAGACATTTTAACTTTAATGTCTGTACGTATGTGTGTTTGTGCAGCTGTGACAGAGGACCTGTTGGCAGCGGTGTATGTCTACTATAAGCAGAGGCACCTGACTCTACAGACACGATCTCTGCTGCTGTCTTTCTACAGCAAGCTCTACCTGCAGGAGCAAGGACATACACACATAGCGAGGTAACTTCAGTCAGTGGTTTTCAGCATCTTCCAACTGCAGATTTTGTTTCTTGTATACAGCTAAACGATGTAACCATAACCACAGCAGTAGCCCCATATAATGTGTTAAATGAGAAGTTCATGAATTAAACCCGAGCAAACACAATATTCTTGCACAGTAACAGAAAATCCCAGCACAGCCAGACTACATCTCACAAGCTCAGCTTTCACTACAGGATTTTAGTCTGGGAAGATTAATTAAAGAATGTTTTTAGACAATAATAAAACTCACTGCCTCCCAAAACTTCCAAACCTTGTGAGCAATTATTACAACTATCTGTTGCAGAGATAAAATAAAGCATGGTTGTGCTGCAGCACTCCTTGTTCATCACCTAGAATTAATTTAGAAACTAATTTGGATGGATTGTTTTTGAGAAATCTGACACCTCCAGGACTGCCATTGTGCTTTTGCAATGACTGTTTTGGGAGCTGTTTGTTCATCCAATCAAGTGCAGGAAGGGTTGGTGGTGATCATGTGTTGCAAAGTCTACAGTCTATATTTTCATACATACAAAACAGTTTATTATTTGTGCTTGTAAATGAAGTGGAGGGCAAATGAATGTATCGCACTCAGGAGTTGAAGCACAGGGTTCTTTTCTTCTTAATTTATTTTTTAGGCCTATTAGGATGTAACAAAAACACATTTACACATTTGTTTTGTGCCCAGTCCCAACAACTGGTTAATTAATGAGGCCCAAATAGAAATTCTTGAAATTGAAACCTTTATCTGTACACATCGTTCCTTTGGTTCACGGTCACTTCTGCATGTTACCCCTTCCTCTGTCTCTCTAAAGGAGTAAGGTGCTGTGTCGTTGGTTGGCGTCTCTTCCTGTGCAGTTGTCCCAGCTGGGCCACCGTAACCCTGCTCTCTCTGCACGACTTATACTGTCCATCCAGGCCGCCGCTTCCCGAGGAAACAAAGACCTCCTCAACAGTCTGCAGACACACGCCTGCACGCTCTACGGTACGCACACTTGATTAGAGAGAAAAGCAAGGGGGGCGATGATTGTAGAGGCTGGGGCAGCTTGTCACAGAAACATATTTGTTGTGACTTCACATATAATGATTTGTATTATATATAATTATCAGATTTATATCACATTCATGCTTGAAAAGCAAATTATCACTTAGAAAAATGCTATTACACTGATCTTTTTGGTTAGATCTATCTTTCTGCATTTTCTACTGGAGATGCAGTAAAAGCAAGCCCTCTGTTTATATGTTTCTTATTCCCAGTTCTGAATTAAAGTGTAACTCTACCCTCAAGATTCTGCTAGAACCCTCTCTCTCAGCACAGTGAAAAAATGCAACGAATGAGGGAACAACTGTTGTGGCCATGTAGTGTGTGTGTGGGTGTGTGGGTCGGGAGTATTTTGTAATAATACATTTCATGACTAGATTAGTCCCAACCGGTTGACTCTACGTCAGCATTGGCCTTGTGAGGTTCAGGGCTGATTCAAACAGTAGATGGCGTGTTTTCAACCCATGAAATGCCGACTTTTATACATTTGTTAAGAAATGGCAACATTAACACCAACATTGACTGGTTTCATCACAGTACAGTAATATAATTTAGTTTACAGCTTGTGTTTAAGTGTGCAGTATCTCTTTAATGAAAAATACATAATCATTTTCATGAGATTAAACAGTTCAATACAATACAGAATGCGGCAACGATGGCCAAGAGAATGATGAACCACAGGCCCAAGTTACACCATAGTTTCCCTAGGAGGCGGTGTGACTCCACGTTTCCCGCCCCAGACAACTTTGTAAAACTGAACTTCCACTAGAGGTGGAAAGCAGCCACAATACCATATCCACTGCTCTGAGGATGGTCGGATAGTTAGGCTGGTGTGTGACAGAGGGGGCCAGGAGAGGAGGAGGGCGGGCGGGGGGGGAAGTTCAGATAGAAACTGCCGCAGAGCCAGCAATTCACCATCACAAGACTCCTTTTGTCAGAGGACTTCTGACATCAGCATGTGCGTCAGAGACAGAACACCACGCACACACACACATTATCTGAGCCCTCACTGTAGTGGCGGTCTGTCTGTCTCTTTTTTTTTTTTTTAATCGTCTGAACACAGTCTGGTTTTCCTGGTATCACTTTGATTTTCTTGATAGATCTTTATGTTATAGCCCCGGAGGGTGCAGAGCCTTGCTGTCTCTTCGTAATTACATGTGAAGTGTGTGTCTGCGTTTTGTGGGTGGGTGTGTGTGTGTGTGTGTGTGTGTGTGTGTGTGAAGATCCACAGGAAGGAGTTGTGGTGCTGCTACCAGCAGAGTCCCAGCAACAAATGGTGCAGCTGCTCTACTTCCTGCCCAAGATGTCCCAGTCTCTGCTGGCCAACCTGAGCCTCTGCTGCACTACTGGACGAATCTCTGCTGGCCTCGCTGCCTCTCTGATTCGTATCGTACACCTTAGGTGAGCTTGAAACCCCCCCCATACACCTGCACAGGCCACATGGAATCAATGTATTGGCATGTGTGTGTAAGGAGAAACGCACTCTAGCCTGTCACCATCAGATGGCAGTATTGTGCTGTCCTGACATTTTACCTGCCTGCTGACAGGTGCTGATGTGGATATTTGTGTCCACATCACATTTATGTCCTGTATATTTGATATTCAACTAACGGGTGACAAAAGCGCTTTTTAAATATTCTTTTACACACTGAAGGCGTACCTTTCCCCGTAATGGTGTGTGTGTCCCTGCATGTATGTGTGTGTCTGACCTTTCGCTTGTGTCATTGGGGCAGTGTTATACACATTTTGAGTGGAGAAATGCTGAGTTCATATGGGATGGCACGTGTCGTGTGTGTAATGGGTGTAATACAAAGAGCTCTTTGGGAGGCTGGAATGCAGAGTCGTCATGGAGAATTGGGAAGACAGTTCCGCCTGCATGTGCCACCCGGGCTTCACAAAACACACTTGTTGTTCACTCACATTTCATACTGTCACAGATCTATCCTCCCCTCAAGGCAAGGAAGGATTTTTCATAACTGTATTTCCGTGCACTATTATCTGCAATACTTTGCACTTACAAAACACGGCATCATGAATAATTCTTAGAAATGCGAGAAGGAACATATAAGCACGAAGCGGTTATTTAGAAACTAAATAAGTGGTGTGTCCAAAGGGCGTAATATTTAGAAAAGTTGCATTATGCAAGCTTTAAAAGCGTTAAATACTGACTTTGTGTTTAACTTGCGTCTCTATTTGTATAACGTGTTCACTGATTATGTTCTCCAGGTCATCTCTGAGCGGCTGGTCGGTCGGGAGCCAGGAAGCGGCTCTGCAGGACGTGGACTACATCAGCTTCCTGTTCTCCACCCTGACGGGCTTCTCGTCCAACAAGCTTGCTTTCCTGCAGGAGGCCGGCGACGAAAGTGCCCTGCCTCCCTCCCCCCTCTCGCCCCTCAGCCTCGACCCCACCTCGATGGAGCAGTTCACGCACCACTGGGATATTGTTGAGGTGCGTTCACTGCGATTTCCTACAGTTACACCAAACCTCACGTACGTTCTGAATCTTACCAAAGCAGCTGCCAATCAGAAACACGTTGACGCAACACTGCAAATTAATCCAGGAGGGACAGAAACTAGGAGGTGAGTGGAGAGGAGGAAAAGACATTGTTTTGAAAATTGAAAAGATATATTCAATCACATATGATGATTGATATTCTGGACACAGTTGTGGTCTTTCAGTCCCCTCTGGTCCCTCTCTGTCTCTCACACAGAGCTCAGAGGGTGGAAGCTTTATCGTGGCACTCCGGCTGAGAGGGGAACCTTTATCGCGTTGCGCAGGTTGGAGATGCGTGGTTATCGGCCATGGCGGATATGCACAAATGCTAATGAGAGCCCATGGCATGATGGGAGTGTGACATTTCTGTCTGCACAGAAATTACAGTTAACGTAACTGCCCTGGGGCAAGTGTATGTATGAGTGCGTGAGGGGGTGGGGGGGGGCTTATAATCACTAATTCAGCTCTTCAATTAAGCCCTCAGATCCTGCCTCTCTCATCTCCCTGTCCGAGTCAATCACTGGCAAGTGGCGGGAAGGGGGAGGGAGGGAACCTGCGGTGGTGGGGGGGCATTAAGGGATGGACTGTGTCAACTCTGGTTCGCCTAATGAGACAGGATTGTTTTTAATGACGGCGAGAATGCCAACAGGTGCACTGTTCTGACACACACTGACTTGCACTCACTCCTACACACATACACACACACACACACACACCTCAATTTGATAAAAGCTTCAAATTAGATTTGGATTTGAAGTTAATGAGGAAAAGCTGAGCCTTATTTTTCACTTTTAAAAGTTTGTGGCGGCTCCTTAGGCCTGGAACGCATTTCGTTTCCATCCCAGCAAGAAGGACATTTCGATGTCTTTCTTCTTTGGCAGAGGCAACTTGAGGTGAAGGCCTCACTTCATCCACACAGGAATGTAGAAATGCTTTGGTATGCTTTCTTGTGCTCTAATGCTCTGTTTATTTACCGCAGTTTGTCTGATAAATGCAGGTGAAAGCTGTTTGAGACACAAGTCTTTCCTTAATGTGCTTCTTAATCATCTCTTCGTAATATTTTTTTCATTTAATTATTGCGTTTTCATTTCCTGGCATAGTTTTTGTGTCATAAAACACTTAATTTTTTCCCATGTATCAGCTCTCATTACATGACATTACACATCTGGGAATGAAAAACTTTGGGTTTTACATACAATGTATGTATGTCGCACCATGACAGTATATGAAGAATGGTCCCCAGAATTGTGACAAAAACATAAACTTAAACATAAACAGGAACTTATGTTTGTTCCTGGTGTATATTATACATTCATTTATTCAGAAATTGTAAAGAAAAAATGTCTATATGGCATAGTGTTGCACACCCATACAGTCTACTGCAGGGATTTCATCAAAAAATCTGAAAGCATCCGTTTTTGAAACATGTTGGTTTTGCATTGATAAAATTAGAATTCTCTTCAAATCAATGAAGGAATATGGCGGTAAGACATATGTTTGATATGGAGTTATATTTTGTTAATTTAACCTTTTTTAATGTTTATTTCATAGGAAGTATGCCACTGTCTGGAAACTCTGGGTTCAAAGTCTCAGTGCTTTGATATCTTGCAAAATGGAATCTGCAAATACCTGGTAGGAAATAGTTTTCAATAAGCAAGGCTTTCTCAGTCATTGTTGGTTTTGTGCTCGTTTTATTCCTTGAACTGCTTTTTCTTCGTGCATTACTGCTGTTGTCTTTATTTGAAACCGTGGTAGTAAATAAACATCCCGTGTATGTTTATGTGTGTGTTGCAGACCAAGTTAGAGGTGGTGCCTGACAGTATGGCGGCTGGGCTGCTCAGGGCTGTATCCAGATTACTGGACCTGTCCGTCCTGCCCATTGAGCCCGTGCTGCGCTTCTTGTCTCAGTGCTGCCTCAGCCTGCTGGCCCTGCTCATCACCCTGCAGCAGGAGTTACCTGCCGAAACCAACCACAAAAGGTGTGTGTGTGTGTGTGTTTTGAATGACTACAGCCCTTCACTGCTCTCCTGTTGATATGAAATCCTGGCCTTAATAGTAACAGTTTGCAGTTTGCCATCATCAAGCGATGAAGACTTACAACAACTGGGTTTAAAACACCTTCGTGTCACATTTGCAGGGAGGCAATATGGGGTGCCTGTGTGTCAGCGCTGAGCACCGTTCCTCGCCTGCTGCGGATGGTTCTGCAGTTGCTGCGCGTTGGAAATCTGAGTGAGGAGGAGCTGCCACAGCTCGGACAGATCCTGTCAATGCTGCTGCAGCACGTGCCGCTCCACAACCAATTGCTGGCCAACGCCGCTCTGCTGCAAGAGATCATACAACAGCTCACGGTAAACACAGCTCAAGACGTGAAATTCACAGGGATGGTGGATGGAGAGAGAATTAAGAGAGAATACTAACCTCATGGAGGATGTTCACCTTATTTCTCTCTCTCTCTCTGTCTCTCTCTCTGTCTCTCTGTGTTTGTGTGTGTGTGTTTCAGAGGTATTCCCGGGGTGCAACCAGGGAGCAGTGGATGACGGACCTGCTCTACTGTTACAGTGTCACCGTGGCTCATAGCTCTTCCGCTCGCCGTGGCAACCTGGGCCTTCGAGACATTTACTGACCGACGCACCGACCAGACCAGCACCTGGTGTGTTTGTCTTCACCCTCTCAAACATCTTACAGCTACTTTTACAAACAGAACACTCACAGAGCTTGGTGGCATCGAGTACACACAACAAAGCTTCCAGGCATGAATACAGTGTTTGTTTTTTTTACATTGAGTGACTATGAAAATACATCACATTCTCGTTTTAAGAGCTCCAGTTTTTTCCCCCTTAAGCCTCTCTCTGCTTCAAGCCTGGTAATTGTTTGTCCTCCTTTTGCCTCTTCCAAGTATTGTTGTTGCCCAACCTCCAGTGCTTACCATGGCACCTCGTGACTTTTGATTTGAAAAACCTAGAGTAAAAGTAAAAAAATAAATAATAATAAAGTCAAATCCAAGAGCACTGCCTTTTGTGTCAATTTTTATTTTATTTTTTATAATACAATAAAAACCAACAAACATTGAGACCTATATCTAAACTGACACAATGTGGATTATTTTTGTGCAAATGCATATTAAAGTAAATAAAAACTGAAAAGTTAAGAAATGCATCTTTCTCGAGAGAAGCTTGGCAGGAGACCGTGTGTGCGTTTGCGTGCGTGTGTGTGTGCGACTGTGGCTGCAGGTGGGCTATTGGTATGACCGGCTGTTGATAGACTGCCTCATTCTCCACAACAGGAGGAAAGGTTATCTCAGTGTGTGCGCGAGAGCAATGGAGAACGAGGGAGATGGCGTGTGTATGTGTTCCTTCCACAATGGATGAAAGGTTATCTTTTACACACACCGTTTCTGTAGACTTAACCCCACCCTGTGAAGTCATGGCTCTGATGTCATATGGCTTAATTTTAGAAAGCTTGGCACACTGAGCGAACAATGTGTATAGTAATTCTATAGAGGTAAGGCCGCCAGCCAGCTGAGAAAACATCAAAGAACATGAATTGTGTGTGTCTTCAATGTTTTCCCCGGCCTCTGGTCCCCTGTCCGGCACTATGTGGTCTCAGGTGGTAAGAGTACTGCTTGGCTTGATTCACGGCGTCCGTCAGGTGCACACAATCTATACCGCTCACTGCAAAACAAGCACATAAAATTACCTTTTAGAGAGACTTTTACATTATAACACGGGGAGTTTGTGTATGTGTGCGCACACTTACACTGGCTCTGGGTGCGCAAAGGCATGTCCAGGAGCAGCTGAGACTGAGAGCCTCGAACTGAACGCCCTCGCTTGGCCATTGAGTTTCCTAAAAGCACGGTAAAATATTTGGATATCATCATTTAGATTTGCTGTAACGTCATGTGAACACTTTGAACCAGCTGGTGCGGCATGACAACGCTAAGGAGACTCCTGTAACTGGTTGGTCAAGTCAGGTTTCACGCCCATGATTGTTTGTGGAGTCTTTATATTGCGGATCTACTCATGGTGCAACTAACAAGAGCTCTACAGCTCAGCGGTTAGAGTGCTGCTCTTGTAAACTAGGGGTTGTGAGTTCAAACCTTAGTGTAACTTTTTAGTTTTTAAATTTTTTTTTAATCCTTAGTGGCAACAAACAAACCCCTAAATAAATGTTGAAAACTAAAACTTCGTTGTATTAAGGGAACATCTCCTTTCATCACCGATTATAGACACCTACTGGTATTCCACAGCAGGTAGTTCAACAAATAAGAGTTTGATGTAAAATGTATTTTATTCAGCTGCAGTAAAATGAAAGAATCTTCCTACATGTTTGACGTCAGAGCTTAAAATGGTTACTTGTTAACTTGAAGCTTGTTTTGTTTTTTAGAACATGTAAGCGTCACCTTACAGTACAGTATGCGTAACTGTCTACTTGTTTTTCTTAAATCAACTAATCATTCAAACTTGCACACAGCAATTCTTTGACATGTAGTTTTGTTATCTGGGATGATATTAGAGATGCATTTGAGATCATATAATTAACAGGCAATTTGAAAAATGGTTAATGATGATTAACGGAGCAGTGTGACCCAGTCCAGAGTCATGTGTCTGTCTACCTCTCAGGAAAAAAAAGGAGTGCGAGAATGAATCTCGTGTGTGTGTGTGGCACCGTGTCAGGGTTTTGTGTGTGCGAGTGTGTTCAGCAGATTGCTCTACGCAGTCGTCTGACATTCCCCCTGACAGCTCTGAACTTTTCACAGTGCCAGGACTGTCAGAGAGCGAGAAGGAGAGAGAGAGAGGGAGGTGAGGTGAGAAGGGGGAGGGGGGAAACCACGTCAGAAGGGTGGTGTAGGGTTGGAGCGAGGAGTTTGGAGAACGGCATATGTGCTTGTATGATTTGGCGCAGCAAGGTTTCTGCCTGTTCTCCCATCATCACCTGGTGATGTGTGATGAAGGTCAGGCTTGTCTGTGGGCCGAAACCCAACCAGAGGTTCCACGCAGCCAACCAGGCTGATACTGTCCTGGTATGTGGACTGAAGCCTCACCCAGACATTTACACGAGTTCCTGTTGCTAGAGTTTGTCGCTGACAGCGTGTTGTACAATGGTATGACAACCATCCTGATTTCCAGCCTCTTCTTCAATCTGTTTCCAATGCGGGGGGTTTGATTTAAGAGCTATGGCTTCAGTTAAGATGGAAGGGGTGAATTAACACTGTTCCAAATGGGGCAGAAAACTGCTGCTGCTGCACTGCTCTCTGTAGGCTGCAACTTAAGAGACTCCTGCACACCTGCCCACATCCTAACCAATACAGGCTTTAACATCACTCAGTATGCTTGAAAGTTTCAACATGTAGACTCGAAATGAACACCTTAATCTTGCTACAGAGTTTCCTAAAGGACAGTCAAATGTTTGGATGATATCTTCATTTAGATTTGCAGTCAATCATGTGAATGCCTTCAACCTGCTAATGCTGTGAAACAACACTCGGGGCAGTCCTGTAACAGGTCGATCCAGTCAGAGTCCATGCCCATGATTGTACTGGGTGTGATCTTTATATTGTAAATCAACAATGAACACATCCAGCAAGGGCTCTATAGCTCAGTGGTTAGAGCACTGGTCTTGTAAACCAGGGGTCGTGAGTTCAAATCTCACTGGAGCCTAAATTTTTTGGGTTTTTTTATTCTTAGTGGCCACAATTAAACACCTGACCTGACTTTAAAACTCGTCCTACATGTTTGACGTCAATGGTTTTCTTGGTAACTTGTAAGCGTGTTTGATGTTATGAAGAGGGCCCAGAACATGTAAGCGTCTCCTTTTATAAGTACAGTATGTGGAATTGGTGTGATTGTCTACAGTGGAAATAAATAATGAAGCTTTATTGTGTTTTTACGTGCAGTGTTTGCACTGCAATGCAGAGGTATAGTCATTATTCTAACAGTGCACCATAAACCTGATTAATACCCTATTACACTATCAGACATACAAACTGAAGCATTGCTTTCAAGGACTGTCTGGAATGGCTCTGCTCAATAATATATATTATGTGATATGTGTATTACCCAAGTCAAATCTGTGACAACGCATGTTTTTCCAGCGCTGAGTGTGTGTGAGGCAATTTCATTATATATTACACATTAGAATTATATATAAAATCCTGTTTTTGTGATATTAGTCCAATGGTTCAGTGGGGTGAGTGGTTTGAGAGGGGAGCTCTACTGGGGAAAGTGTGTTGGATCCTCTAAATGAGGTCTTATTTTTCTTACTCTGTATGTGTGTGTAAGTGGAATTATGTTATCGTGTACACTTGTTTATGTTGTTGGGTTGTTTTTGATTTTTTTTCTGTATATCTGGGGTTTATAAAAGCAATAATCAATAACCTCACCATAGACACTGTGTAGCACCGAGGTCTTACTCGCTGACGGTTTAGTGGGTTGAGCTCTGATTTCCATCTTCTTCCTGTTATGGGCGTGGTTGGAATCACCTGACTCCACCTCCCTGTGGGCCTTTCCCCCTCTCTCTCTCCATCTGCGTGCGTGGAACCTGCAGACACACGTCCATGCAAGCGCATACACATTCAATAAAAATAAAAACAATCTCAGACAGCGATCAAAGGCCGAAAAGCTGGCAAGTCCTCACACTAATACTCACTAAGCATAAACAAAGTAAACAGAGTTTATTCAAGGCAGTTAATAGGCAGCGCATTCAGAATATAATTGTGAAGCTGAATGGAAACAGAGGGCTTCCTGCGGTGGACTGGCAGCCTCTAAGAGAAACAGAGTGTGTAAGATGGAGAGAAAAGCAAAGAGAGGCTGCTGGTAGCTATTAGAGCAGCACGGCTGAACTTTTAGCCTCTCGTTAAACCAGTATGAAAGCTCTAGATTATAGACCGTCTGTCCCCTACCTCCTTGTCTCACCCATCTCCCATGCCCTCCCCCCCCACTGCTCAAGTGTTGATGGCATCCAGACCAAACATGGGGGGTGGGAAGGGAGTTACAGGAGAGATGAGAATGGGTATGTGGAAGAGGGCACATGTGGGCAACACATGGCACTGCCAATCTCCCACAGCCAGATAAGCCCCAGCTACTGAACACCCCTCCGGGTACAAACCTGAGCGCACACACACGCAAACTCACCTTCGCCAGGCTCGCTGGATGACGCGCGCAGCCTCGGCCCTCGTCCTGCGCTGCTCCTTGTTGTGTTCCCTGTGTGTGCGTGTTGAGATAGGTGCATGTGTGGCAGACTGAGTCTTTCTCAAAGGGCTGTTGTGGTCTAAAGATGAACTGCTTCTTAATGAGGGAGTTTGAGTTTGGTCTATGGTGGCGGCCTTTTCTGAAGTGTGCTCCTTGTGGTTTCTGTGCTTTTGATGAGAGGTGTGTGTGTCAATCTTGCCGGAGGCAGTCTGCACAGTCATGTGAGCGTCTCTCTTTTTTAAAGAGATGCACTCTCTGGTAATAGCGTCGGTTTGGTCCGTCGCGGAGATGTTCGAGGAAGGTCGTTCCCTGACTCTGGGCATGGAGGGCGGTCTGGGTTTGAGGCCCGGTGGCTGGCTGCAGCTGGCAGGAGAGAGAAGTTCCTTCAGCCTGGTGGTCTGGGGAGCACCGGGGACGGTGTCACCGGTCACATGACAGTGGCGGCTCGAAGCATCAGGAACCTCATGAGGTTCGGCTGCTTTACTCCTTCTGGAGGATTTGCTCTTGTGGGCTGGTGAGAGAAATAATGAGAAGAGAAAGGAAAACATGAGACATACAAGAGGTTTTGTGCAAAAGCTTTCTGCTTTATGCGTGTTTTACTTATAGGAATGCAGTTTTGTATTTTAAGAAAATATTTATCTTGGAGTCAAATTATTAATGAAAAATAAATAAAATCAAAAAAATAATCAAACCACTATACATCAATTCAAACTGCAAGCTCCTTGATAAAGCTAAGAATTTCTGCACATTTGTACCTTTGTGTCTCTCCTCTTTGCTCTTAGTGCGTTCAGCTTTGGATGATTTCTTTGTTTCCACCACTGAGTCATTCATGGATAAGTCCTCTATAATGTTCACTAAGGAGTGCGTTTCCTGCTCTGTTCTCACCAAAGGGACCCTCCGTTTCTCTACAGCTTCTCTCCTCCGCTGTTCTTCCTCTCGTTTCCTGAACACAAAGAAAAGTAGTCAGATCAGATTGTGGCATACAGTTTCGTCTGAAATGCACTACATGAACAGCCAACGTCCAGGCGGAAAAACAAATGTCTAGAGTTTGACTGTAGGCTATGGTGACACTGACAGGTATATTTAGGTTAATGCACATCGTTATATATGTTACACCCACAAACCATTGTGTTTACATCAAAGTTTAAAGATGAGAATATCAAATACTCAATATATTTTTGTTTTACAATTTTACGTGTGCAAATTGTCCAGTTCACACACGCAAAATTGCAAATTTGCAAGTTGTGGAGCAATATTTTATGCAGTTAGTCATAACAAAAAAAACATCTCATAAAAGATGTACATCTCTATAAAACTCCCCGCTTAAAATACCAATAGAAGTTGAATGCGCCCTTTTAAAACAAATTTGCCTCTGAAAAGCATCGCGTACGACGGTGAGCAAATGACAAAATGAGAGCAGGCCAGAAGAGAGAGACAGGTGGAAGACGTATGTGTGTGCAGGGATGACAGAGAAAAAGATAGATATGGAAGAGCGTGTGACTGTTCCTATATGGGTGAGAAGAGGACGACAGAGACAAATACTGAAGACGGAAGCAGAGGTGAGTGATGAACACGATGCATGTAAATGTACAATTTTAAAGGTATTTTGTGAAGAAGAGAGAGATGTTTATGATTAAAACAAATGGGCACCGTGAAGCAATAAAAATGACGACTGAGGCTTCAGTACATGTATGTCTTTGTATGTCTACGCACACAATTATGTGAGTACGTATACGTGTGTGCTCATTTCTCACTTGGCTGCATCCTTGCGCAGCTGCTCGTGCCTCATCAGGAGCTGCTTTCTCTCCCTGAAGGCCTTGCGGACGGTGTAACCCTTGTAGATGGCCTGAATGGAGGCAGCCGCGATGTCCTGGATGGCTGCGATGGACAGAGCACCGTGCTCCAGCATGAACTGAGTCACCTCGCTGTGCCCCCCCAGCAGAGCGTAGTCCAGAGGGGTGTACCTGCACGACACCAACACCAGTGTCATTCATACATCTGTTCTCCTCGCCTCCAGTTCCTCCCTCTTGACTGGCCCTGTCCTCACCTCTCCTCGGTGTGCTCCATGTGGTTAGGAAAGGCATTGTATCCCAGTAGCAGTTTCACAGCGTCCAGGTAGCCATTGTTACACGACCAGTGGAGAGCGGTCCGCCCCTGTGCACCCATTAAAAGAGCACATTCAACCTATAGCTGTGTCCAAAGGCTCAGATAACACAGACAGATGTGTGAGTAAATTTCTACCTCTTTGTCCTGTATGTTTGGATCGGCATTGTTCTCCATGAGAACGGCCATGCAGGTGATGTAGCCGCCATAAGCAGCACACTGCAGAGGAGTCCGTCCTGCCTGGTCCTGCCCAGAAGAAGACAAATATTTAACAGGCAGGTGCAGATCAAGCAAGTTTTAATTTCCCCATTTACCTTTATTTGATTTATACTGGAAATGCTGTTTCAGCTATTCAACAAATTTTTGTTGCAATCACTTGTGGTCAAATCTACAATCCTTTAGTGAGCGGTCTCTTATAGCAAATGTGAGTGTAAATATTAAATAAATAAATATATATGTGTGTATATATATATGTGTATATACGAGGATTGTGGAGGGAAAGCTAGAGCTGCGCAGCTGAGAGAAACACAGAGATGGAAAATGAACCTTCTATATTAATATTTAAATTAAATTATTAAACAGGGATTGAAATACCCTGAACTACTTTATTTAAGTTTATGTGTATGTTTTGAGTATGTGCGTTCATACTTGTACGTTGGGACTAATCCCATTCTCCATCAGGATCTGGCAGACCTCAGCATTCCCTCCCAGAGCTGCCCAGTGCAGAGCAGTGTGACCATCCACGTCTACCAGGTCCACACGTGCGGAACCTTTATTCACATTTACATTTCAGTTGAGGCATTTAACTGAGACACTTAAAGACTCATAGTGTGCATCACTTGACTGAAGATCCGTGAGTGCGTAGTTATACTTTGCACTCACCTTTGATGAGTGTGAGTATGACATCTCTGTGTCCCATCTCGCAAGCGCGAAACAGCGGCGTGTGTTTCATCACATCCAGAGAGTCGACCATCGCTCCCCTCTCCAGCAGCAGCTTCACTGTGCTCACGTGGCCTGACAGGGAGGCTGCATGGAGTGCTGCGTGAACCCCCACAAATGCATAAGAATACGAGGTCCTGAATTTACATTAAACAATAAACACCCTCAGGACTGTTCCTCCCTCATCTGCCTCTTCTTTGTTCATTCATCCCCTTGACTGTGTCTCCTCTATGGGCTGTGGCTAAAGCTTGGACAATGGAGAGTTAAACAGAAAGGAAGAACAATACACTTAAGCACCCACCCACCCACTCACCAGACAGTTCAGACTGGAGTCAAGTGCATGGAAGTGATCTGGGCACCAGTCAGCTCCACTGCCCTTCACACCGTCTCATTAGCGTGACTCAGCCGTTGCATGTTATGCATGCATAAACAATGACCGCCTGGCTGAGCAGAGGGGCTATCGCCATGGAGATTATATGTCCAAACAGCGCTGGGGGTCAAAGTGTGGCAGTAAGTTGTGTGTGTGTGTGTGTGTGTGTGTGTCAGTCAGACAGTGCTGGCAGTGGTGGGAGTCTATTTAGCGAGCTCACACTCATTTTGCTGACAGTATCACTTCCCTCCTTCCCTCAGCTTTGCAGTCTCTCTCTCTAGCACCTTGGGGGGAATCCCTTGTGACATCATCATCCCTAGCCTAAAACAAGCAGCAGGACACCCTCTGAAAAAACAACCAGAACAGGGATAAAAATATGTGTCATTGACCAGGGCGTTTATGTCGCCATGCCTTGGAAAAAGACACAGAGGCGGGGAAGAGTTGGGGTATGGGTCATAGCACTTTAGGGGAGCTCCTCCTGTTTCTCAGGTGCTCACCAGTGCCTCCGTACTTGTCGGCCATGTTGATGTCAATGTGAGGGGTTAGGGCCAGCATGGTGCGGATGACATCATCACTGCCCTTCCCAGCGGCCCACATGAAGGCCGTCCTCCCCTCCAGATCGGGTTCATCTTTCACAGATGGATGGGACAGAAACACACCCACTGTCTCCTACACACACACACACACACGAAACTTATATTTCTAAATTTGAAACACAAGCTATAATTTGACTTTTGCATTTTTTAATTATTATAAATTAAGGATTCAACAATCAAGCATATAAAATCTTAATTTTAATACTTTGCAAGCCTACATTATCAGAAGGATGCAGAACATATAGGATGAGACCACTGTATTTCGATATCAGCAATGTTAAACTTTGGATAAAGGTGCATGATGCTGACTCAGCAGGTTTTCCCGCTCTGTGTGTGTGTAAGTGTACATGACTCACAGCGTTGTTGCTCTGAGCACCATAATGCAGAGGTGTTGCTCCTTGGCTGTCTGAGGGAATAGTCCCTGATGTGTTTCTCTCCAACAGCAGGTGGACGATTCTGGCATGGCCTGAAAACACATGTTTACATCAGTGGGGTGTGAGGGTGACAGATAATGACAAGGATACACACAGTGAGGGGTGGGACAATTGCTCAAAGATGCTCTCCCACAAAGGCACCATATATTTAGTTTGTTTACTTTACAAAACTGTTAACAGAAAAGCAAAAAACTTCACATCAAGACAACTGTCACTATTTACACAATTTCTAAAACTGTGCTTGTCTTTATATGGTGCTATAAAAACAAGATGTAAGAATCACAAACCCAAAAAAGAAGACTAAGAATCTATAGCCATGGTCGTGGCTCTGAGGCTGCACTTGGGCACAGTGGTGCTTTGAGCTAAATGCTAACGTCAGCATGCTAACATGTTCCCAATGACAATCCTAACATGCTAATGTTAAGCAGATGTAATGTTTACCATCTTAGTTTAGCGTGTTAGCATGCTAACATTTGCTAATTAGCAATTAACACAAAGTACGACTTTGGCTGATAGGAATGTCCCCTGGCGCTAGAGGTAAAGTAAGCAGGATTCATCCTCTGGGCACCATGAATGTCTGTACAACACTTTATGGCAATCCATGTGATAGTTGTTGAGATATTTCTGGACCAAAGTGGTGGACTGACAGACAAATAAACAAACAAACAAACATCCCTAGAGCCAGCTAGCATGGCTAAAAATAAATAAATCATCATCTTATTATGAGGGTAATAACTCGTCCATTTTGGCTTTCAGCTAACCAGTGGAAAAGTTTTTCTAATTGGAATTTTGTTTTTGGGCAAAGTGGTCATAATTTTCACATAGACTGAAATTCTTCATTCATAGTGTGCAGCTGTCATTCAGGCTGCAGTAGGTCACATGCAGGATGTGTGTTCACCCACCGAGCAGAGCTGCCCAGTGCAGCGGCGTTCTGAAGAGGTTATCATAAGCTGTCACATTACAGCCCTCGTATGACGTCAGCACCTCCACCACTGCTTCGTTACCATCGGCAACGGCAAAGTGCAGGGGTGTCCGCCCCTCATAGTCCTGCCAGTTCAACAAGGACTCAGTGGGAGCTGCCTCCTTCACACACACACACAGACAACCCGCAGAAAAGGAAAAGACATGCATGCGGGTGAGGATGGAGGATGATGATGACATATTCACTTGAGCATATGTGTGTGTGTGTGTGTGTGTGCGCGCGCACAACAGTGTGTACCAGTATACAGCGGACAGTTTGTGTAGCACTGGACTCCTGACTGTGTGCTGCCCAGTGCAGAGGGATCTTGCCCTCGCTGTCTGGGATGCCAATGTTGGAATCGTGTTTGATCAGAAGGCGAACGTGTTCTGGTCGGTTATAAAACGCTGACCAATGGAGAGCCGTTTGCTGTACAGAGAGAAAGTGAGATGGAGAGGGATGAAAAGGAAAACACAAAGATGATGAATGAGTTTGGGGGCGGGGGCAGTTATATTACTGGCTTTGAGGTTTCCATTTACGTTCAAAAAGTTACTCCACTTGGAGTGGAGAATAAATGAGGGCAACAGGCCACACACAAAGCTCATATTGAAGATCCAACTGAGCTGAGATTGTAACCAAGATACTGCCTCAATGACGGCTACTGAACTATTTTGAAATTTACTGAAACCACTGTCATCTGACATGATGATGCATATTGGATTATTACTAAACTAAACTAAATACTGATGTCAGATACACATCAGCTCCAGCAGACAGAGGAGACTGTGTGTTTGTATTTTTGTGGTCTTATCAGCAGACAGGACAAAGCCACAGATTGTTATACCGTTCACTGCTGTGAGTGTGCCTCTCTGTGTTTATGTGTGTGTGACCTCAAATTCCTGCTGCTTCTAACAAACTATCTTCAGTCAGTCACTTATCTCTTTGCAGGTTATTGATCAGACGCCCAGACTGGCTGGTTTCCGACTGAGGACAAACTGTGGACAGTTGGGAAGACAGACAATCTTCCAACAACTTATTTTCCTGTATCTGTACTGTAGTACCTTGTTCTTGTCTTGTGTGTCGACCTCTCCAGGTCCAATGTGTTTGAGCAGCAGGGCTAGTGCTTTTTGCGAGGGGTGCCGGGTGGCCAGGTGGAGCGGGGTCATCTCCTCTAAATCTTTCTGCAGCCAGTTAGCACGCCTGGACAGCAGCAGCTTCAGGAAACGCACATTCCCCTGCAACGCACACAGTACGAAAAAAAAAAGTGCCAAACATTAGCTCAGAAATCACCAACTCTCCTTGATATCAGTCATGAATCAGCAGCACTGACACACACACACACACACACACACACACACACACACACACACACACACACACACACACAGACTCCCCAGGCTTTGAGCTGTGTCTGGTTCAATCCGCAGGTCATCCATCTTTGTTCGCTCCTCCTGCCTCTCTGTTTAGCGCCTGTGATGAGCTGTTAAACAGTAAACAGACAGAGCAGCCGCTCCCTCTGTCTGTCGTCCCCTCCACATCATCATCATCATCATCATCATCATCATCATCCTCCTCCTCAAGTTTTGGTCTGAGCGCTTCACTACCAGGCCGCTGGGTCATTTATTGTGCAACAGCTGTCGCCAGACTGCAGGGTGTGTGTGTGTGTGTGTGTGTGTCTCCACGGGGGCATGACGGTGTACATGTGTGAGTGTGTTTCGTATATTTGCCATCCTGTGACCACAAAGCCACAGTCTGACAGATCTATCTTGTGTGTGAGCATGCATCTAGACTGTGAGTGTGTGTGTGTGTGTGTGTTCCCGTCCTCCCTATTCTCAGTCCAATTAGATCGGTAATCCCTGGCCTCTCTCCCTGTCTCAGCCATTTATTGATCAGATGTCAAAGAGACAGGGCTTCCCATCACTAGCATCCCCCAACACACACGCCAACACACACACACACATCCCGTCTGTGAGACAGACCCCAATAACCTATTACCTCCCCTCTTCCTTGAGTCATATGATGATCCTGTGTCGGTACACTCCCATAAAAGAACGCACCAATAAATAACTTTGTTGTAAAGAGATATAATTAACTACACTGCAAGATCCCTTTAGAGCGAACACACCACCATGAGGTGTTCTCATTAATATTATCTCACTCTGACTGTTCCTCGGTCTAGACTGAAGTAAAAAGAACCTTAAATTCCTCTTTCATAGGTTTCAGTGGCCTGTGAAACAGAACTTTCTCCATGCAGAATTTCTTTATTTAAAAGAGTGTGTGTAATTGAAACTCATAGCTACAATGTTTATGTGTCAGGTAAATCAGTTGACACCCGCCCACCCCCTACAACCCACCCCACCCCACCCCAACAAGCCTTGAGGCCATAACTACAGCCACTAGGGGGCACTGGCTTCCCACTGGAAGTTATGGACTATCAAAATTTCTTTGCCATTAAACCTCTGTGAGATCACACGTAGACTTCAATTTCATTTTACTTGAATAAATCCATCCACTAATCAATTCCTGTGAATTAACTTTGTCACCCACAGTCAATGTTTCTGTGTGTGCCCCGGTCCATACCTTCTGTGCGGCGAGGTGCAGAGCGGTGCGCTGGCTGTGGTCGGTCTTGTTGACCGAGGCTCCGGCCTTCAGCAGAATCTCTGCACAATCCAGGCGGTCGGCCAGCACACAGTACATCAAAGGGGTACGGCCAAACTGGTCCTCACGGTCCCGCAGCGAGGGATCTGCTACACATACACACACGGACACACACAATGAAACAAAGCACAGTCTGAGCGTTAATAGAGAAGATCTGGCTCAATTTTCAGGTCATCGTATGAACAGAAAATACAATTATGTGGCTTGTGATGGAATATGTAATAAACTGTTTTTAAAAGGCAACTCCTTGCATTTAAAATGCAGCCTTTTACTGCTTCAGTTTAATAGGAATTCCACTTCCACTTTTCTAAATAAGTCAGAGCAGCTGGAAGTCATATGGAAATACCATAACAGTGATAACCTGGAGGACCACGTCGCCTCCAAGCGAACATTAAGAGAATTTGCTAAACTATTTAGATGCTCACCATTTTTCACTAGACATTTTTTATTGTATATTTCAGATTAAATGTCAACATCTAGATAATGTCAGTACTTTCGCAGAAGTCTGGACCATCCTTTAGCAGAGGGGCCGCAGTTCTAGCTTCCATGTTGACGAGCACCAGCTCTGCTCGAGTAACCACAGCTGACCCTGCACTCTGACTTAACTACAGACTACAGACAGAATGCAAAGAAATGTTTCTTAAAGAAATAAATAAAGCAACACGTTACTACAGATTAATTGTTCCCTGACTGTCACACTGTCAACTGTCACTAATCCAATAAAGGCAAAAATACCAAAAAGAAAAAAGGAACATTTTAACCTATGTGCAGCAAGTGATGTAGTGAATACACCTGTAATTTGTTTAGAAGCTGATTGCTTGTGTGCTACATACCTGTGATGAGTTTGAGTAGGGCACTCCTGTCTCCATTGACAGCTGCAGCATGGACCTGCGAGCCCAGAGAGACAGGTCCTGGGCTGGACGTCGCTGAGGCCTGCAACACAAGCAGGCAGAAGGTCACAACTCAACCTGCAGCAACATACCCTCAGCTTACTTATCAGGGGTTTAAGACGGCGACATTGAGCTAAGTCTAGACAGTTTCCTTACCATTCATTTCGCTTCAAGCACACCTACACTTAAGTAGCTCATCCATAATACCATATTATACGCTATATTAAGCTATGCTCAAATGGCTACTACTAATGAAATACATATTAAAATTAAGTATTATTTAGTATTAGTCACATCCACATACGTCATTTTACATTTTACCAAATTGTTACAATTTAGTGATATGTACACCTCAAGCTCAAGCAGTACATTTATGCTTTTCTGTAAGTTAATAGATAAGAGCCGTAGAGGAGCAAACATAAAATCATTATCCTTAAACATCGATCATATTTCAGGCAGATAACAAACACCTAGGTTCAATCAGCAGTCAACAACACAATAAAACAGATACTTCCCGACGTTTGCTTACAGTAAGTGTGTGTGGGTGTGCGCACACTTGTATGTGTGCGCTTGTGAGTGCATGCGTGTGGCTGCTCCTGCTGCGGGGGCTAAATCTCTTCCTGGCCCCACTTAACCAGAGCCCAGTGAAAGCTGGGTAATCTGCAGACAGGAAGCAGCTGGGGAGGGGGAGACCCTGTGTGAGCGTGTAAGAGGGGGGTCTCTCTTCATGTCTTATTCATGTCTCATTAATACTGCAGCATGCCTTGCTGTGTGTGTGTGTGTGTGTGTGAGTGTGTTTGTGTGTGTGTATGCATGTGTTTGTGGGAAGGGTGAGAGATGTGGGACAAGCCCTGCGGGGCACAACACAGAAATCAATTATTGCCCCTAAACACATAAACGCTGGAGGCACAAACTCATGCCACAATCTGAGATTTCCCCGAGACGTTTTCATTAACAGTCACATGAACAAATCTAATTCCCAACTTATGAAACTTACCATATAAAGAGGTTATATACCGTACATCTGAAAGGAAATACTCACAGCGTATATAATTATTTCAGCCACAGTCTTGAGAACTTTTAAACTCTTGGTAAGAAAGCTGAATTATCTGAAGGGAATACTCCGGCGTCCTCCATCCTTGCTTCTCATCCCCCTCTCCCTCCCCGTCGTCACCTCATAAAGAGTGCTCCTGTAGACACTGCGTGCAGCATGGCAATTACCCATCATGCTTGCTGCTTTCTCACGCTCTGCCAGGTAGTGGCGGAGACTTAATACTGGTTAGTTAATACATTTACCGCAAAGTAGGTCTATGTGCGCGTGAAGGAGGATGGGAGGGAGAAATGATAGGTGCGGAACTTAAAGGATTGTTTGAACGTCAGTGTGTGTGCGCGTGTGCGTGTTTGGCACATGTGCCACGTCATGGGAAGTGATTTTCCGTGAGAGAGACTTTTTACAGGGGCTTTACCAAAATCACCACAAACATCTCTAAACATCTCTAATTTACAACGATTACTCAGTCACTAATGCACATGCATGCGCACGCACGCACGCACACACACACACACACACACACAGTCTGCAAATACTAATATCTAACACATGCGGAAATAGCAGAGATGCCATTGCCGCACTTTCAGAAAGAATAACATCACGATTCTGATGTGACACATCCTCTTACGCAGACGACTAAATCAGACTGATCTAATATTCACTCTGCTTCTTTTCAAACTTGACGAGAGCTCATTACAAACTTTTCCTTTACTTATGTTGACTTATTTTGATCTTTTTCTGCATTTTTGGACTCAATATGAAAGCCCCCAGCTGCGACAATAAAACTATGAATTGATTTATTAATAATCTTGGATGCAGAAAAAAAAACATAAATTGGCCAAACACTGTCCTGAGGGACACAAGTCAATATTTGAATCTATGTGAGCGACATTCATATTGCCAAGAGCAGGCAATTAGAGTTTCATGAAGGCCTGAGTGTTTTGGAAACACCTACAGTGCATCCAAATTTGGCTAAAAAGGCTTTTGCGATGCAGCGTCTGAAATCAAACAAAGGAGGGTGTAAAAACAACACCAGGTCCTGTTGAGAGGTTTGGAGTGGTCTCATTTAGCCATTCATACGTGTTCCTCAGGGAGCGCTCCACTTGTTAATATGAAGACAATAACTCAGAGAAAACTATTGATCACGGGCTGAGGTCCAGACCAAGTGATTGTGCATCTGTATAAGTATTGATTCATGCTGATGCTGACATTATTTAGTCTTTATTCATATTCGGCCTCATATAACCACAGTGAGTTTAACAAAGAATCCACACACTCCCATGAAACCTTTCAGCAACACTACAGGAGTGCTGCGCACGTACACAGGGTCGCCTCCTTACACACACACACACACACACACACACACACACACACCGGATGCTTACTGTAACTAACACTTCAGTTGATGCTATTGAGACAGACAGGCAAAGAAACTGGGGGGTCAACGTGTGTGATTTTATCTTTTAGAGTGTGTGTGTGTGTGTGTGTGTGTGTGTGCACGCGCAAGTTTGTGTACAGTGTATTTGCCTATATGTTTCTCTAGCTGTCTGTCACTGGGAAGGTGTCTGCTTTTGATAGAGGACATAGCTAAAGCATGCTGGGTAAGCAGTGGGGAACAGAGCCTGAGCCTGTGGCCTTTATTTCAATTCTAGACAAGCGCACGCACACACACATACTCTTTTTATATAGGCGTACACAGTTTATACAGTTATAACAGAGTGAACTCTTAGCCAACATGGGGCTATTATGGGTGCCTGTACCACCTACATGTGTCTGTGTGTGTCTCTATGTGTGCGTGTGTATCTATGTCTATGTCTCAGATAGGAGATAAAGGCTGCAGGGATCAGTCCCTGGGTTTTGACTGACAGGTAAAGAGGTGGGAGGAAGGATAATATCAGCCCACAGGGATGCCCAATCTGTAAAGTCCTATTTCTGGGGGACTTCCTGTTTCCCCAAGGACCAATGAGCTTGCTCCCTCAGCTGGGGGCCGAGCCCCTGGGCACAGCAGGGCCAATCAGCAGGGGGGCAAAAGGCTGAGTGACACATAGATCTGCTAATTTACATCATTACCACAATGCATCCTGACAAATGAGCCCCCAGGGTGTGAGCCAATCACCTGGGAGAGTAATGCAATTAGGCGGGACCACAGCTGTCAATCTCACAGCCACGGGGGTCAGGTAGTGACGCCTGTGGCTAAAACACCCGTGCCTGCTGCCTGTCGTTCACACACACCATCTATACATGCACACACGTTTATACACATGTAGAGAGGAAACACACAAATCACTGGTGCAGATATGAAGTGTAGCATGTATAAGTGTGTGTGTGCGTGTGTGTAAAGTAGAGGACACAGTGGAGGCTGGGTCTCTATCTTTCTCCTGAGGGTGGAGGGTAGGAGAGAGTGAGAAAGGGAGGTGGTGTGTGTGACTGCTCGAGGGACAGCGATTGACTCGTGTCCTCCGAGGACTTACACCTGAGCCCAAGTGTGTGCGTATGCGCCTACATCTGGGTGTGTGTTTGCGTGTGTTTACATTTGCCCATGTGTTTTCGTCCACCGGGGGCACAGTGTTTTTTATGCTTGGAGACTGAGCTGTGTGTGAGGACAACGGCAGCAAAAGGCAGAGGAGGGTGGAACCACAGGGGCGCTACAATGGTGCAGAATAGCCCTGCATTTGACTGGCATGTAAGCAAGCGCTGCTGGTAATGAGGCTTATCTTAGTCTCATTAGCTGTAGTGATATCATACCGGAGCACTCCACTGAGTCGATAGGGTTCTGCCCAGCATGTCGATAATGGTTGTGATGTGTGTTTGTGTGTGTATGTGTGTGACGGTGATGAGATTAATCAGAGGCACTGGGAGCACCCAGGCTAGTGCGAGATATTATAAGTAACCACCCCCAAAAACAAGCGCACAACTTCTGCAACAGTGAGCTGATGCAGCCCCTGTCACCTTGTGCGTGTGGTTCAGGCACTGCTGATGCGACGCTCTGAGAGTTAGGGGAGCTGTGTGTTTTGTGTCATCCCATTATATCACTAATGAGCCGCCCTCAGGAGGGAGAGGGGGAGAGAGACAGCAAGGCGGACAGGCAAAAGACAGATGAAGAAAAAGAGTGAGAAGAAGAGGGGAGAGAACGGTTAGGGGGAAGGGAGACAGAGACCAGCTTGGGGACTTTTTCCTCTCCTTCCCTCCGTATCCTTTGCCCAACACCTCTGAGTCTAATTGGACTAAAACTGTGATCTAATTAAAATGTCCAATTAAAGTGCAGAGAGCAAAGTGCCCACCGGCGAATCAGAGTACAGGGACATAATCAACTGGAAAAACAAACAAAGAAATCAATGGGAGCAATGCGAAATGTTACAAGATGGAGAAAACAGAAAAAGGGAGGAGAGGGTAAAATAGGGAGAGGACGGACGGACAGATGAAATCAGAGCGCAGGCAGAGCGGTATGGGTGTGTGCTGCATGACGCTGTGCATTACATCTTTAGACGAGGTGACTTCACAAAATATTTGCGTATGGTTACAGACCAAACCAACTACTCATATATGGCTTTATTTTCCTTTACGACTGAGCACAAGACAGAACACAGGCTTATAACAAAGTCAAAGTTTCAAATGTTCTTGTGACGTGTAACAACAGGCCGGATTTAAAAGAAGATATTATTACACTGTGCCTCAATTTGTCAATTTACACAGAAACAATGTATCATTGCTTAAGTCATTATTAGACAAGCGGCAATATCTGCTTAAGCCTTCTCAAATGTGAAGGTTAGCATGTTTATCTTTTTTTCACCTTTTTTTGACAATACAGTCAATTTTAAGACCTCCCATTTGGCTTTGGTAAGTTCTAAAAGGCATCTGTCATTTTTTACTTTTATACTATGACTTGATCCATAAAATTGATAGGCTGCATTAATTCGTTAATGAAAGTTTTAATTTGTTGCAGCTCAACTTCAATCATCAGAGTTAAACTTGTGATAGCTTGTGGCTTCACATATCTTACTTACGATCAACAAGAGATGATACACTTCCCAGTCAGAATAAAGAGCCTTTTATGAATATGTCACAAAAAATGGCTAGACAAGCAAACTCTTTACTTCGACTTAAGTGGATCATTACACCAATACTTATTTTCTGCAAGTAAAAGAGTAGTAATAAAATAATAGTAAAATAACTTATAGTAAATATATACTGTAGGGCTGAGCAATATATTTACATTTGTCATCTACATCTATCATTATATTTGCATTGTTTACATTTTATTCTTACTTACAAGTTTGTTGTCTAAAATAAAAATAATATGTGATATCTCAAATAACTTAAAATGTGTTCCAGTTTGAATTGACATTGCCACATAATATAATGCAATAAACACAGAAAAGATAGACAACTCAATTATTTGTTTGATACCTCATCAGATATAGTGACATATATGAATACTGGAAGATGATTTCCATTATAAATATTATTATAGTTATTATTATTATTATTATGTATTTATTTCCTAGCATTACCTACTTAAGAAGGACATTCTGCTCCTCTCACTCTCCACCACTGATATTCAGACAGGAAGAGAAAGAAATCTTCCTCTGACTCCATCTGTGAGTTGCTCACACACTGTGAACCCCCTATGGACAGCTTTAGCACATAAAATATTAATGCTGGGATTCAATTCAACATTCCACCTTAATCTCCTTAACAATTAGGCTGTTACCGCACACACACAATTAGGTTTGTTATAGTCTCAAAGGTCTTGACTCTAGAGAGAGAATTACAAACAGGTAGTACAGGGGAGACACAAAAAGTAAGTAAAACAGATAAACCCAATAACTACAGAAAATATAACTTTTCTGGGATTTACAAGCCTAAATTTAATCGGGGTATAGCAGCTCTCTGTGTGTTTGATTCTTACCATAGCTGCGTTGAGGGGGACACTTCAGCAGATGTTTCTCAGTTCAGTGCATCCTTCGTGGGGTGTGGATGCACGTCCAAGTCCCCTACCTGCCCTGATCCTGGCTCCTGCAGGGCCAGAGAAAGAGGATCACTCACATACTGAGACCAGCCCACCTGTTCACACAAATAACTGCCAGCATAACACTGCCACTGAACTGCTTACAGGTAGAGGGGAGGGTGCCACAGAGTGACATATTATTTGGTTTAATCAGTCTTCTCATCTAATCTGATGAGGTGCAGCAATCTTTTGTTTAAGTGATTGTGTTTGGTTTAGAGATGTGGACTCTAAAAGCAGCTAAACACAATTTGCTGGATTTAGGGAGAATATTTGCAGAGATTTTGCAGAGTTGTCCATCAGAGCACCTAAAGGTGTTCTAACCCAACAAGTTTTGTGCCGGAAAGTATGTTTTTGCTCAATAACATAAAATGTATTACTAGATGGTGATAATGGGTCGAACAGAGTATTGCAAAAAGTGAACCATAATGATGCAACTCCCCCTTTTCAGGAGAAATCAGTATTCATATGCGTACTAAAGTACAGAGAACAAATGTGTCAGTGGATAAACTGATTATAACGTTAGAGCTACTGCATTTGACCTTTCCACTTCTCCTTCGTCGGTGTTATATTTACCGTATGTATTCGTTTTCACTCAGATGAAAATCTTTGGAAAGTTTTCTTCCAAGTAGTCCCGTTGAATCGCCACCGTCTGGGTGACAAAACACTACAACTCCCGTTACTGTTGTAAAGCAATAAATCGCCATGATTAGAGTTTCCCCCGTCATCTAGGACCGCTGTTTGGCGGTTGTAAAAACTACAGTACCAATAAAGCCAAGCGAATACCCGGAAGTGTCCCTCTTGTTTCCGTGGTCACCATGAGACTGGTTCGCCGTCGGTTTCCTGCTGCAGTAAGAAGAGCGGCGTCGAGACAGACTGGGAAGACTCAACACTACCACCTCCAATAACAATACTGTACAATGAAACTGTTAGCAATATTTCCCTCTCTCGATATCCGCTTCGTCACGATTATATCGCTGGTAAGCATATGTATTTCAGTCTTGGTATATGCAACAGTCAGATGCTTTTTAGCTACAAGAGCAAGCTAACGTTAGCTATGTAACGTTAATTAGCCTTCCGCTGGATTCTTAGCTGCTAGCTAACCGATGAGCCCCTGCTGGCACGAGACGTGTTTTTTTAAGTGGCCAAGTTGACTAGCGAGCCAGGTCACTCGCTGCAGGAAGTGCATTTATTTAGCAGAATCATTGAGAAGGCCTGCTGACTGGGGTTCACCAAACGACTAGCATAACTAATCAAGTTAACCAGCTGCAATGTCAACTTAGCCGGTAGTGTTGAGTAACGTAAGCTGTAGTGTTATAACTAGCCATAATCCACTTTATATAAACGAGCTGTTACTCGCACAACACACTGTATATTCCTAATTAAATTTTTTTGCTGAAGTTGTACTGATAACTTTGTTCAGGAGTGAAGCATCCAGCTAGCATTAGGTGCTACCAGATATTGACAGCAGTGAGATAATTCCTAATTACTAGCACGATTCGTTTAAGCGTTGTGTTTATTGAATGAGTTGGTCTGCTGCGTTTGATCAAGCTTAACATTTGTTGTTGCTGTACGGATGTACGAATTTATTGTCGGACTCTTCGTCTGTCTGTGTGTCTCTGTATGATGCACACCAGTTGGTGAATTCCTCTGTTGTGGCTCATTCTTATTGGCTGACAACCCGGAAGTAGACATAGCCCAGCCGTTCTGCTGGTTGTGAGAGTTTGGGCCTGAAGTGAAAACTTAGAACTTCTCTTCGAGCTGCAGAGCAGGTGTCTAACCACGGCCACAGTGGTGTTTCAGATCAGTATGCATCAGTGCCAACCTATATGGTAAAAAAACACAGTGGCTGTTTTGTAAAGTTGGTTAAACTTTTAAAGAGACTCAGGAAATATTTTTTATAGAACCGAAATAGAATAGAATAGATAGAAGTAAATTATTATTAAATCGACAGAAAAAGGATCAGTAACCATTTTGACAATAATTTAATAGTTTTTAATTGTTTGCACGAAGGAAGCAATTTTAAGACGTCACTCTGGGCTCTGAGAAATTGCTTTTTTTCCCTTTTCTTTTTTTTTTTTACCGTTATGACATTTCATAGACTAGAGTATTGATAATTTAATCAACGTCATAATTGGCAGATGAAACCATAATGGTTAGCTGCAGGCCACATTTTATATCAGGAAACATTTGAACACTGTACTAAGGAACGGACAGTGGCAGCTAAACTGATTGTTGAATTGTGTCAGAGCAACAGTTTAGTTACATATTGAAGTTACCCAGTAAAGCACGAAGCAGTGCGAACTCTGGCTATTTCACTGTTTGAAAATGTGCTGTCTTCCTGAGAACCCATATTGATATTAGTATTTGGTACAGCCTCAAGGAGGATGTAGGATACATCCTGTTTGAAGAGGATCTTGATTAAGCAAAGATTGCAGCAGACAAATATATAGCAGAGGCATAATATTAAAGCACTGTAATGTTATAGGAGTGTTGACTACAATGGCTGACAGTAAATAGGTGCGGTGGGCATCATTATGGTGCAGAAATATATGGGATTGCACCTGCAGCCTTAATGAAATATTTTAGTATAAGAGTGAACGTTTTGATAATGCCATCTTCTTTGGTCTCCTGTCATGATGTCTGCATTGTTTAACATAGGCCCTTTAGTAACAGAGTTAATTCAGGCTACAAATGCCTTTTTCTATTTGCGTCTTTGTGTTTTCAGTTGGCAGTCAGCACCTCTCCAACAGTGGCGTTCTTTCCCCCATTTCACCCACCAGTGAATGTCATTTTAGCCCATAAACTTTCTCCGTGTTGGTCTCTTTCATGTAGGATTCTTTTACAGCGTTGCAATCAGAGCCTAGAATTCAGAATTCCCCAGTTGGTACATCATAATTACAACCGTATTCCTTTTTGAATGGTCCAGTGAGGAAGAACAAATACACAAACCAAAAAACAAAGTATGGCTGCAAGATTTTAGTTTCCTAACATACAATACTGTTCCACAGACAACAGCTAATGTTGTGTCAATGAGATTTGAGCATGTAGATTTTTTTACTATGCTGTGTGCAACAGTTTTATGCTCTTATACATTTACCATAGAGATGATTTTGTGGATTTACGGTCATGCAATAATTAAAATCAAATCTCTCTGTATGTAATGATTTTTAATTACATGATGTGGAATAGTTGGATCTCTGAAAACTCATTAAATGATCTAGTTGGAGCTCATAATCATTTAAAAATTACAGGTGATGTAGTTTGGACAACTTTGGAGATCTGTGGGCTCAACACAAAGTAAGAAATGAACGCTGGTCCATGTTTTGTCACAACTGTTGAGAATCATACCAAAGTTGAAAATACAGTTTGTTTGGATACTTTATTAAAACAGAGATGTACTTATATCCAAAAATACATTTCAACAGGTTCTGGACAAACAGGAAATATTAAAGGGCTAAAAATAGTATAACATTTGCAACAATTTTTATCAGATGTATGCAACAACTGTTTTTTTCTGTACATTCTTTCCGTTTTCTCATATATTTTTGGACATCCAGACTATTACCATGAATGTTTCCCATTAGTTTATGTAATAATATGAAGGGACCATTACACAAAAGTTCACAAAAAAATTGCTAATGTATGTTTTTTAACACATGCCATCGTGTCCAAGTGAATGTGAACATGTATGAAACTCCACTTCACATTTACATACACACAAGAAACCAGGGTAGGGAAAATATGGGGTTATCAGCAGAGTATGATTTCCGCGTTGTTCTGTGTGCATGGATCGGGTAGCATTGTTTACTGCATATTTAGACCAGTACGAGGCACAACTGACCGGGAGAAGAGCCCAGGACAGAGCCAGGAAAAAGAGATTACATCGATCGGCTTTCTTGGGACACAATGGGCGTCCCACAGGAGGAGAAAGTTACTTGTTAAAAGAACATCTTGGCTGCTCTGCTCACCCACTCCCATTGCAAACATAATTATTGCAGGCAGCTAGACATATATTCAAAAATATAGTTTTCACTATATTCTGCATTGATAGGATTGAATGAAGCTACACCATAGCGTGTTAAGTGTGCTAACCCTTGAATTTAGTACTTTATGGCCTATACTTTGCACCATGAGAGCTGGTGTTCAGTTGAGTCAGTGTGCAGATATGCTGGTGTGCTGACAGGCTTGTTGGTACACTCAGTCGTTGGTCAACTATCTTCAGAATCTTTTCTCCTCTCACACACAGACTTGTCTTAACCAGCATGTCTGTTTTTTTTAATTGCTGACATCCTGTGTTTAGGTGATGGGCCTCTCTACTCCGGGACAAGCAGAAATCACCAGTCTGGACTCGGGCAACATCGATGATGTCCTAAGTAAGTCATCGCGCTTTACTCTTCAAAAGTGGCTTAAAGGAATAGTTGAACATTTTGGGAAAAACAATAATTCGCTTTCTTACTGAGAGTTGGACGAGAAGATCACTGCCACTCTCGTGCCTGTTCATTTAATATGAAGCTACAGCCTACAGCTTAATTTTAGTCCTTGTATTTCCTTCTGATCTTATTCCTGGAAAGAAAGCAAATTCCCCTAAATGTCACACTATTCCTTTAATACTCATCCAGATCTCCACTTTTTATTTTCCACTTATACATATAAATGTTTCCATGTCCGTTACCTCCGCCAAGGAGGTCCATTTTGTCTCTCTGTTAGTTAGCAGGATGGTCACAAATATCTCTTAATAGAGTTCAGTTGAACATGGTGGCCAAGGAAGAACATGACCCATTACCTAATTTTTAGTTGTTAAAACCTTTTTTTACATTTCATAATGACTCCTGAACGGGGAGTCGGAGAGGCAATGTTGAGTTTTTTTTCTGGATTCCTTCCAACACGTATCTTCATATTAGACACACACCTGCACGCCTCCCACATATTCATCCACACATTCAAATTTATATGTGTGTGCTTACTAAAATATTTGGATAACCTGGAAAAGTTTTTTTCAATGTTCCGTACTGTTGCAGTAGAGCAGACGACTGGACAGTCCTTGGCCCGTGGCTTACCGTTTAACATTTAATGGCAGTTCACCAATAGTTGGTATGATAGATACATTTATATGGCTACGAGTCACTGGTCATACATTTAGGTTGCTGAAATGCTCTGTAAGAGCTTTCTGGTTTTGTTTTCCTTCAGTGACAGAAAGCGGAGGGGTTTTAGATCATTTTGCCTGATTAGTTAATTTTTCTGTATTTTTACCAAACATACATGTATAATTGTATTTAGTAATGTAAAGAGGCTTATATTTATTTCCGGTTTGTGTGCATTTCCTTGCAGATAATGCTGGGGTGGCATTGGTGAATTTTTACGCAGACTGGTAAGTGTGTTGTTTCTCTCTGTATATTAGGTCATTGATGTTTAAACTGAGTTTTGCTCATGATGCAGATGTTTCCTATGAATTCCACATGGTGCAGTACGTATAATTACTGCACATAATTAGGTTGCTGTCATATGAAGTAGAGGATTTGTTGATTTATTTAAAAAGCATTTTTACATAGTGGGTCTGTTTTTATATTTCTGAGCTAGTTTATTTAATGGACAGATAATAACTGTTACAGGCAAAACTCATTTGACAACACAAAATTTAGTCCAGTGGATTTAATTTTTTTTAAGTTTAATTAAAAAAATTATGGAAATCCATTTGACCTTTTGACCTGTTGACCCCCCCCCCCCTTCCAGGTGCAGGTTCAGTCAGATGCTCCATCCTATTTTTGAGGAGGCATCGAACATAGTGAGGGAGGAGTTCCCTAATACCAAGCAGGTGGTGTTTGCCCGCGTTGACTGTGACCAACATTGTGAGTATTACTTTGCCCTTTTTTTTATTGGTTTTTAGTGTTCTTTAACATTGGCAAGAAAAGCACCAAACACCAACATACAGAAACAAATTCAGCTTGAAACATGAAAAATGTATGCATTGAAAGTTAACAGACACATCATTTTTTCACTTCGCCAGAAGCCAAAGTATTTATTTCAGAAAGATGTGAAACAAAGACAAACAAACGCGTCGTAGTAATATTAATTTAAGTAAAAAATTTAACATTTTTGTTTTTTTTAATATCATAGCTTAATGAAATGATGATCCTGTTATCCAAATTAGTATTAGTACATGTGCTGGTTGTTGTTTATGATGATCTCTAAGTTGCTATAACACCCACATTTAATGTACAGGAAACAAAGAAAGACACACATACACACTCTTACTATATTTGATGCCCATATGTACACGTGGATGCCCAGCACACCAAACCACGGACACATAAACCGCCAGCCTCATCCTTTTGAGATAAAGCAAATTAAAGAGAATTATTGATGACCTGCAAACTGTTTGAAGACTAATGACAAAACTGCTGCTTCCTGTGAAGACGGGAGGCTTAGAGACACCCCGCGGGGAGATTGACACCTGCCACATGCAGACACACACGCATTCGCTGTGTGCAGAGAGAATATTTACTCTTGGCGGGGGGGCTGCTTTCATGTGGGAGATCAGAGCTCAGGGCTGACTGAAGGCAGTGTTTTTCAGAGTGAGGTTTAACCGCAATCTCTGTCACTGCTCCGCTCCTCATCCACCCATCCCCATGTGTTTTTTGCTCTGCCTCTTCCTCCTCATCAATTGATTTGTCCTTCTTTACTTAACTTCCCCTCCGCCTCTGTGCAGCGGACATAGCCCAGCGGTACCGCATCACCAAGTATCCGACGTTGAAGTTGTTCCGCAATGGGATGATGATGAAGAGGGAGTACAGGGGTCAGAGGTCGGTGGCAGCCATCGCCGACTTCATCCGCCAGCAGCAGGTCGACCCTGTGAAAGAGATACACTCGCTGGAGGAGGTTAACGCGGTGGACGTGAGTTGTGTCAAACGCATACATGCGGTCATTGGAAATAAAAATGGTGTCATTTCTTTTCTCAACACTTTCGTTTGCTTTCGTATTCAACAGAGGAGCAAGAGAAACATCATAGGTTACTTTGAGAACAAGGACTCCGATAACTACCACTCATATGAAAAAGTTGCCAACATCCTTCGAGATGACTGCACGTTCTTGGCTGCCTTTGGGTGAGACACGGCACCGTCTCTCCATACGTTTCCCACCATCACTCAAATGCAGTCCATATGCAGGGGATATCATAGGCTTAGTGTCGGTGTCATTCTGCAGTTTCTGTTGCTCTTAAACGTTTGTTAACTGCTTTATTCTTATAGCACTGTATCTGAGTCCGAGCGCTTCAGTGGAGACAATGTCATCTACAAGCCTGTGGGGGAGAGCATCCCCGACATGGTCTACCTCGGCTCACTCACCAACTTCGACCTGACCTACGCTTGGGTCCAGGACAAGTGTGTACCTCTGGTCAGGGAGATCACCTTTGAAAACGGGGAGGTTTGTTACCTGCTTTTTTTAATGTCACGAATTGTCAGCTTGATGATAATCGATTTCTTTTGGCTTCATCAATCTAGATATGTATATGTACCTATAGATATTTACACAAACAAACAGCCTGGAGGGTATTTATAAAGTGACTGTGGGTAGTCCCATCTGCTGAGCCACAGAAAGGCCCTGACTCCATCTGTCTTTGGCACTTTTGTGTGTGTTTTTCAGGAGCTGACTGAAGAAGGAATCCCTTTCCTCATCTTGTTCCACGTTAAAGAAGACGCTGAGAGCTTAGAGCAGTTCCAGCACGAAGTGGCTCGCCAGCTCATCAGCGAGAAAGGTGCCTGTGTGTGTGTGTGTGTGTGTGTGTGTGTGTGTTTGTGTGGCCTTTAGCACCTGTCAGGGCTGTGGGTTTGAGTTCAGCCTGTATTCAGACGCGGTGCTCATGACAACATTGTCTCCTCCTCAGGGTCTATAAACTTCCTGCACGCTGACTGCGAGAAGTTCCGCCATCCTCTGCTCCATATCCAGAAAACTCCCGCCGACTGTCCCGTCATTGCCATAGACTCTTTCAGACACATGTATGTCTTTCCCGACTTCAAAGACCTCGCGTAAGTGCCACCTTTCACTTTCTCTATAAAATGATTTTATTTTAATTTTATTATTTATTTATTATTATTATTATTTTATTTATTTTTATTTTATTTTACAACACACCACCACTTTAAACCTTAGAATAAAGGTTTTAGAGGTAAAAAACATTCGAAAAGAAAAGGCCAAATACAAATGAAAACTCACCACAAAGGCACCTGTAATTACCAGATGAATCATCCACATGTCAAGTCAGTCCGATATATTCAACATTCTTTTGGACATTTTTGAGCACTGAAATTGTTCATAATAAGATCTCCTTAAATAAAGTTAATTTCATTACACACATGCACACACGCGCACACACACACACACACACACACACACCACCAGAATCCACTGTTCACTCAACACCAGAGAAATGTCACACCTGTTAAAATCTGTCCTTTATGAATGGGCCAGGACACCGGAGCTAATGTGACATGATTTGGCACGTGCAATAAGTGCTAAACTAATCCAGTCTAATCTAATTTAATCTTATTTATTTTGCCCCCACCACCACCCCAACGCCCTGCCCTCCCCCAGCCCCCAATCAGAGTCTGATCAGATAGACAGAAGCCCTGAGGACTGACCAGCCCTCCACAACCTAATTACATCACATCACCACTGCATGTGGCACACAGCTTGTAATTACATTAGCGCAGT